>JAFELO010002527.1:2835-46248 GCA_017140195.1 Eumaeus atala
ATTTTAAGTTAAATGAATTTACTTAATCTGAATGTCTATGACACTGTTAAGCTCTTAAGAGGACTTATACATTTAAGTCTATTACATATTATTATCATTACAAACAATCTATGTCTGTCCCATCATGTTTGCGATTTAGATTGAATAAAATAATACTAATAATATCTGGCGAGTTATCACATCACGTTAGCCTAGTCCTTGTTTTTGTTAACGCGGGGAAACGCATCTAGGCGCCGGCCTACGCTATGGCCCTGGGTGGGTTCCAGTGGTGTGTGGGACTCGCGGTACATGATAGAGCCGAATACCCACAAAAACCACCACGAGTGCCATCAGTGCTACCCTTGGTGAGGTTCTCCGGAACAACAATCATCAGGGCACCTCGACGGCTAGTCAGCCCCCTAAGGGACCAACTCCACCTCCACAGATGGGGTTGCCTATGGTTGACTTTGGGACAGTGCGATGGAATGAGGTTCCCATCCTCGCCCCTTGCTTCGTGCGCAAAAGCGCCACCTCCTGTTACTCTTAGGTCCCTTCTTCTTATAAGAGGGGTGCAAAGATCCCCTCGGTTCAATTAGCTTCGCCTGGGTTCACCCCATGCTACTAAGCCCCACCACCACGACAAGGCTTGAACCATGGTGGGCACGTTAGCCTAGTCCTATGGCAAGTACCATAAGAACTTGTGCCACATATACTACTGTAACGTAAATATATGTATTTTTTAATTAAATAAATACACATAATATTTATATAAATATCTGTGACGTAGGTGGGATTCGAACCAGCGACCTCTAGCGCAACATGCACAATTAACGAAGCTTTTTACCGCTCACCAGCCGGTCACAAATATTGAGGCACTACTCATTACAAACATGTATGTGCGGTCACGTTCACCAAATACAGCTAATGTTAGTTATTAGCGTGCTTCCGCAATTGAATGAGCGCTTAGTTATTTACATTTAATACAATAAAAAAAATGCTCTATTTTTTATGGGCAACCTATATTTTGTTGACGTCAAAGATTCGTATAAAAATGATGTAAATACACACAAGTGAAAAATTAATAATTAATTGGTTTCTTAGAGCTCGCCTCGCAGATGGCAAATTTTTTGTAGATAATTATAGAAGAATGAAAGAAAGCGTATGTCTTTCTTTCTTCCTAAATTCTGATGGTGTATGTCCGACTCGCGGATGAACCGAGCATCCGCTAAAACCCCACGGGCGCCATCCACCACCAGAACTGATATGCACTGGATATGTCCCCAACAGGGTAAAAATGATTAAAAGCTCTTCTAAACTGTGCGCCGAGTAAATATCTACAGTAGGAGGCATTTTTTAAGAACTTGATTGCAAATAATTATTCTAATTATTTGCAATCAAGTTCTTAAAAATATTGTAAAAGGCTGAATTTCGGTTACATGTATATTCTATTCTATTTATAAGTTTCAGTAATATTTATAGACCGTAAAGCAGGCATACACTACTGTAAGTGTTAACTTTGTTACCATGACTCCGGAACTCGAACGGAGAGATATAGACGTGGAAGTCATACATACGACCTTACAATCTACGAGAAGCTGAATATTTTATCAATTGACTGAAGGTATTGGGAGAAGAACTAGGATATATTGTCGCTGTACGATTATGTGATTGTATTATTGAACCTAGAAAAGATTTTCTTATTTTTCAATTGAAGGCATAATTTTCCATGGCAAGTAGCTGTAAAGCTTCTGAAATATCTGGATACTAAGATACTGAATAAACCGCGATAGAAACCTATTAAAGTAGTTCTAATATAACATAAAATACCAGTTTGAAATCCAGTTGCTCCGTTCACTTATTATAGTACTGATATTTCGGACTTTGTTCACTCCTGGAAAAATATATATAGACCGTGAATTTTATCTCTTAAATTGATTCTCTTTATAAGGGTAGTAAATGTCTTCAATCCACTTTTAAGAAACTGTTGTTATATAATATAATCGTTTAATATTTAGATCCGTAAGAGTTAGTACTATGATCCCGTTGCTGAAATGAATCGAGTTAATGGGATGCAGTCGCATGGCTAGAAAGTGTTTGTGTATAAATAATATCTACAGGTTTAATGTGGTGCCAAGCAGGAAACCAAATCATCCTGATAACTGTAACGCTTTCATAGGTGTTACACATTAAATCTGTTACATATTTATTCCTGTAACTGTATAACGTTTCTGTTTGTATCCTGTTTCTAGAGCATCGGATGTATACGCGCTGTTGCAGTTTTTTGCCTAAAGGGAAAGCGAGGGTCTTTTAAGCAAAGTGTATTTGCAGGTATGCCAATCATAAACCCTATGGATTCCAACAGTTACTAATTACTAATGAACTGCTACTTTTTGAAAACAGACTAAAAGTATTACACTTTATTTCTGTTTCAATCTATAAATGTAAATTAAAACAATATATAAATTACCTTATTTGGATACCATTCAATTTCCTCATTCCTTTATTATTTGATTGGATGATGTCACAACCATACCGTGACGTCACCAATCGCATTAGTGCGTAAAATAACTGCGCTGCTGTAATCCCACATCGCTAGCAGGCGCATCTGTTCACGCAGATATTATATAAGCATTTGCATTCTGAAAATTATTCCTACCATTTCATTTCCACAAACACTAAAACAAAAAAGAGAGATAGAATATTAGGTGTGACTACATTAATTTTATCTGATGCTTATGCTATTATCATTTAGTCTATCAATTAAATAGGTACAGGTTTAAGTAATATATTCTATACTGTCTTATTTTGTGGGTTCAATATCTAGATGGCATAAAATCACAAAAAAGAGATATATCTTAAATTAAGAAACCGAATTTGTTCAAACCAATTTTCATTTCCACCATTTACCGGATTGCATAATCACACTTTTTCACAATTTTTAACTTAGTATTTCAAATGTTTGAGTATAGATGGCAATGTGAACACCTCCTGTTCAAAGTTATCTTTTGATTTTTTGGCTTTATACAAAAACTTTCTTTGCATTACATACCATTTATGTATATATCCAATGTTAACCAACACGAATTAGTAAAGCAATCCCTCAGTTACATGTATGGAGCGCCACCTTTGACAATTTCATTTTTCATAATCATACCGCGTCATCTTTTAGCTGTTTGTAAATTACATCGACTTTCAAAATCTCAAATATACAGTAACCGTAAGGTCATGCGCCTGATTTCTCTCTGGTCGTGTCGGATATCCGTCCCATCGGAATCCGTCCAATCGAAAAGTTGCGTTTCGTACGGTTTGAATATAATCAATATATCCATATGAATATATCCAAGGGCCCATTGATGAGGAGGAGGAAGGGTGAACAGTGCCAGATGCGCAGACAAAAACGTGGCAAACGTGCGAATATTTTTGGCATCGGTAATTATCAGAAGACTCCCTTCTGCACGTTTCTCCTCTTATAATATATAAACAAAAATCTCCTGCAATTTACGTTATTATAACGCATAAGAGGGCAAACGACAATCTGAGCTATCCACATAAAGAAATCTACGTAAATGTGCTTCTCTCCATCTCTTTTCCTTCTCCAATAGGCCCATGTAAGCTCAGAAAAAGAATAATGTGAGCGAAAGTCTACCTGGTGCTGACCCAAGTCAGCTGCATTGGACGATGATATTACATCTTACAAGAAACTGCCCCGCGCCTGCAACTGCACAGACAGGTCACTAATATGCTGGAAAGTTCGTTTCTTAAAATGTTGTAATTCTTGTGCCTTGTAGCACTTTATTCGTTATGCCTTGTTTTGATGAAGGGAACGCATTTACGGGCCAACACCGGCCCTGGGTGGGGGCTCGCGGCACGTTATAGCGCTGAATGCACAACATCAACCACCGCGAGTGCCTTCAGTGCAGCCTTTGGTGGAATGCCCTGGAAGTAAACCCATAAACTCGCCTTGACGGCTAGTCAGTCCTCCAAGGATTTGACTGACACAACCTCCACAAAAGGGTTACGCCGCACCATATGACAATTCCACTAATTTTAAGACAATACAATGGTGTGAGGTTCCTATCTTCGACCCTTGCCTGCATTCAAAGGCCCTTCCTCCCACAGCTCTTTAGTCCCCTCCGCTTATAAGCGGGGTAACGAGCTCGGATTCTATTGGCTTCGCCAGGGTTAAAAATTTACTACTAAGCCCCACCGCCACGATAAGGACTGAAACATGTTGGGATGTATTCTCTGCCTATCCATAAGGGATCAAAAGTGAAGATGTGTGTAGGTATTTCGAGATTATCAGTTTAATATGCAGTTGCGTTGTCAGTTTTTTTTAAACACAGAAATATTTCGTGATATTTTCTCCAATTTTATAGTTCCATATATCACAAATGTGGTGTTTCAACCGTGCCCTAGGGTTTGACCCGCGTGAAGTGTTTTAATACGAGATATAATCAGATTGAAGTCCAGACGTATGCCAAATTTAAGTCCTCGTGTGAAGTCCTTTTTCATGTAAACTAAACTGTCCAATGATTGATTTCGTGTTTGGTTCTCTCCGTACCTTCACTAACACAGCTAGAAGAAAACTTAGTTTATCTCCAAGTTTCTGTATACTTCCACGACAGTATTCCACTTGTAAAAAAATTCATTGTGATGTATCGTTATAGAAATATGTTTATTTCGCCTTGGAAACTTCCAAGTCATTTATGTGATAAAAACTTTAACGACATATTATCCATCCCCATCACTTGCCTTGGACTATTACCAACTCTCGCATTGTATTTCATATTTAAACTGACAACTGACTCCATCCGAATATAACATCTCCGTCACCATAGAATATTTGTTATTTTTAGATTTAAACAAAAGACTTAAATTTTTGCATCTTCACTATATGTGCTACAGCACGAGTGAGATGGACACGCATATCAACTGGAGTCAAGTACCACCCCTAGTGGTGGTATTTGATTTAAAAATGGTGATTGGTTCAATGCAGAATTGTGAGGTTGAATTTAATGCTTAACAGATGGCACGTACGTGCGTCTTTGTCTTTGCAAACTTTGAAATTGAAGGCAATCGATATGTTTAGTAGCGCACGGCCTACAGAGTATCCGTCCTTATTCCACCCATCTTTACTCGTCTGAGCCGCATGTTGTCACTGAATCACTAAATCGTAGACCGCGGATAACAATATTTTAGCTAATTATTTTCATAAATAATTCTGCGAAGATAAGTGTGTTGTCCATCATAATGCCCCATATCATGCCTCAGCCGTCGTCACGGTCAATTTAGCTACGAACTGTCATCCTCCTAGCGCTCCACCGGAATCCCTAGTTCCGCTCCCGTACTACTCTTTGGTTCCATCCATGTAAAAGTGAGTCGACCGGCAGAAATTTCTGTTGAATGAATAGGTAAAAGCACCCATTTAGGCCCACTTATCTGACTTCTTGTATTGACTTGATTTGACGTATTACTCAGACGGTTGATACATCACTGGATCAATTTTATCCATTTAAAAGGAGGTAATGTAGAAAATTACATTGCTACTCGCCTTGAATAAAACCAGAGTAATTGCCCGTTAAAGATCATAGCTCAACTTATATTTGTCACGACTTAATATATAAGTACATTGGTCATCTGTAATAAATAGCAACGAATTGATAATTTTAATTTAGACTATATATATGTTTCTAAAATTAAATCATCAAATTTCGGCATCATCTAGAGTGACTTTGAAACAACATTCAACGACAAAATAATTATAATTTTAAGAGGCAGTACCATAGGAGGAGGCATTTTCCTATGCAACGGAATTGAGCCGGCAAGACCGCGGAGGTCTCTCTCGCTCACTTGACACCGCCGTAAAGTGACACCTACTTACCTACTATCTATCACGACAGAGCTCTAAGTTCCACGCGCACCACATTGATGTCCGTAAGTTCACAACAGTACGGTTTAAATAACGCTCCTTATCGCGCACAACTCTTCTGTGGAACCAGCTGCCTCCCTCGGTATTTTCGGAGTTAGAGGCATTCAAGAACCTATTCCTTAATAGAAAAAAAACACGCTTAAAGAGGCCTAAATGGCCTTTAATACTTACATATTCATAAGGTTTTTTTTATAATAGATGTTCTATTTTACGAAAACCGCTCGGTTCTGGTTGTAGTAGTGACATGTATCGATAAGCGCGATAGTGTGCTTGTGTGTGTTATATTTGTACAATTCTGAGCGCTAGCGCACGTCATGCATACTAAGGTAACTGTGTGTGTACACATCCATAGCCAAACGAAGTTCCTGAAATAGAACTTCATAATAAAATTGTACAATATTTGAAAATTATATTTTCATGCGTTTTATTGCACCAGGATAATACAGTCCCAATTAAATGCGTTTTTTTCATTTGTAGAATATTTATTTTAGAAATTTTCAGGAGAGCTCTTTAAAATCCATGGCGGAACTAATGAAATGTTTGATCTTCTTACGTTGTCAACGATTACATTCAGCCCCTGTGCTTATTTATGTTCGGAGCAGAGCTAGAGGCTTTACTTTAAAATTGTTACAAACTGAGTCCTCAATGCCTTTCTAGATAAAAATATCAGAGTTTAAAAAATGAACACGCATAATCTACTTTACAATGTGAGTGAACTAATCCTGTAAGTATTCGCTACCATGTACTAAGCTACACGAGCAGTAGGATTACATTTGTACTGTTGCAAATCAAGTTACGGTTGCTACGTGAATTTCTGTAAAGCCATTTAAATAAAGTACACTCAAAATATAATTTCCATAACACTATTTGTTTATTTCAGTAACTGTATTTATTTATTTTCTATAACTTATACATTTAAGTTAACTTATTATTAACAATTGTTCATATTAACAACGTTTTCACTTCAAACACTACAATTAACATGAATTCAATCTCTTACGACATCCGGCGCCATCTGTAAACTGGTGTATTATATGTTAGCGGTGTCGGTAACAGTGTCTCGAGATCAATGGTTTATTCCCTATTCAGAAATACTAAACGTGCCTACAGTAGAGTTGAAAATACATTTATGATCACACAAGTATAAGCACCAAGAAACCGGAGATATATATAATCAATATTATATAAGAGGTGAGCCGGTCGAAATGGCCACAGAGCACGGTCTGGGTACCTACTTAAAATAACGAATGGCGAATGGGAGGATGAATGGGATTCTAGAGTGGAAGTCCCGTTTAAGAAGTTGGAGTTCTTTTGGTTCAGTAGAGAGCGCCAATTGGCGCATTCGTAATGTAAGAGGTAATGCCGATCGTGGTACGCCAGGTGTTGCGAGTTTGAATCCCTACAATAAGAATCATAAATATATTTAAGAAAAATAAATAAGTTTTTTGACATTAAAAAGCACTTTTAATTATACCCCTTGAGAATTTTGTCATTTTAGCTTAGTCTTACGTACACGTCATATCAAACTATGTATTGCTAGAAGTATTAGGGCCTGCTTCAGTGGTCTTCTGAACACAATTTCACGAGTAGGTGCCAAAAACCCGCAGGCGGGGTCTCGGAAGTATGACAATGCGTCTCCGGTGCTCCACCCTGAAGCGGAAGAAAATATCGCTCGAGGTTTCTACCTACGTAGTTGTAACTTAAGCGGTAACCGGCGAAACCAGCCCCAAAAAAAAACAACGCGAATATTAGTAGTTACAATAAAACTACTTTTACGGGTTTTGTCGTGGTTCATTTGATTATTTAACTGGACCTACTTTACGTTTTGTTGTAAAGTTTCCGAAACTTTGGGCTAGTTAAATAATTAAATAAGCCGCGATGAAATCCGTAAAACTAGTTCTATTGAAACGGACCTAAATCATTAAAATCCCGCAAAGAGATAATGCAAACTACCAAATATTACACACACACACACACGTCAAATGTGATTGGCGTTCATCAGACAACTATCAGATACTTTCTGATACTATTCAAAGTAATAATTCTGTAAAATTATTTACATTTGCGTACGCTAGCTCCGTGACTGCAATAAGACATTTGTTTTTATAAACGTGATGTGTTATCAATCTATTTGACTTCTCTCACACACGTCATGATGCGATTAGAATACACTTTAGCGTTGTGTGCAGTTTATGGAAGTGTCGACAGAGTATACAGATGGATATATGGATATTGTCTATCTAGCAAATTGTTATACTTTTTACTGTAAGAGTTCGAAAGAGTCTGAGAGAGTATTCAAAATTAAAAACAAAACAAATACAATAAAACTACTTTTACCAAGCAACCGTGGGCCACCCGTGACCATGGTTGCTGTAAAGCTTCCGAAACGACGGGCAAGTTAAATAATGAAATAAACAGCGATAAAAACCGTAAAAGTAGTGAGTAGTTGTAATGAAGTAACAATCAGATAAACTTAAGACAACAATACAATACAAATAACTAAAAACGAGCAATTGGAGCCTTTCTACCACTACCGACGCCCCTAGACATCCTCATTATTCTAGTCGTCCAGTTGTCCTGCTCTTCTTTCATCCTTCTTTCCAAATGGCCACCGGCTACTCACAATCCGCATGAAATGCGACAGCTATGCTGTATCACCTCAGGGTAATCTTATACGAATGTGAGGTACCTCCTCTGTCCTACCGGTTAAATTGGGCCATACCTCTAACAAGAGTTTCTATGATTACCGGTAGGATAGTATATAAGAACGTTATACCAATTACGAACACATAAAGCGAGTATGTCAAACGGGCGTCTATAAATAAATAATAATTTGCGGACTTATCACACCACGTTAGCCTTTTTTTTTTGTTAATGTGGGGAAACGTATTTACGCGCCTTCACCGGCCCTGGGTGGGGTTCAGTGGTGTGTGGGGCTCGCGGCACATTAAAGTGCCGAATACCCACAAAATCCACCGCAAGTGCCATCAGTGCCGCCCTTTGTGTGGTGCCCCGGAACAACAAATCATCAGGGCACCTTGACGGCTAGTCAGCCCCCTAAGGGACAAACTCCACCTTTACAGATGAGGTTGTCCCGCACTACAGGACAAACTCACTAACTTAGGGATAGTGCAATGGGGTGCACCTTGCCCCATGCGCAAAAACGCCTCCTCCTGTTGCTCTTTGGTCCCCTCTGGTTATAAGTGGCTTACCGTGAGCGATTCCTCCTCCTGCTCTTTAGCCCCCTCTTCTTATATTAGGGATGCGAAGAACCCCCTCGGTTCAATTGGCTTAATGAAAAATCAAATTACTTGATACATGATAATAGATTTACACTTTAGGATGTAAAAGTACCATAAGCACTTATAGTACTTTACGTATGGAATACAAGACGTTTACTAGTTTCATAAATTAATATAAACAATGTAAAAGAAATGTTGTAAGAACTAGCGTCATGCTTGCAGCGGAATTAGAGCAGATACGACCGGATACTTATCTCTTGTCCATATGACAATGCCATAAAAATACAACTATGTTCATGAGTGGCCCGTAGTCCACTGGAGGGGAGGAGAAAAGGAGAGTAACATATCTTAATGACAATAATACCAATGGGTGACCGTGTATAAAAAAATATATACAACGCAACATGAAACGGATTATAACATAAAGTATATAAATTCCATTGCTCAGCGACTAGTGAGTGATGTACCATCACTCGGCTGTAACAGGGTCCTAAGTGCCGTATAACAAAAGAAGCGTCAAAGTCAAACTAATTTGTCACGACGCGTCCCTTTTGTTTGAAATTGGCTTTGCAACTTTCTGGGAGCGTTACCCCCTAATGAAAGAAAGCCTTTTTATTATTTCAGGCGAATTTATTGAAATTTAAGTTGAAACAATTAGAATTTACAACTGGCTTATTTTTGATGCCCAACTTGTGA
The DNA here is from genome assembly GCA_017140195.1 of Eumaeus atala. Classification (NCBI taxonomy): domain Eukaryota; kingdom Metazoa; phylum Arthropoda; class Insecta; order Lepidoptera; family Lycaenidae; genus Eumaeus; species Eumaeus atala. The sequence goes on from JAFELO010002527.1 coordinate 12,682, forward strand.
AGAGTAAGTAATACAAGAGATAATTATGGAAAAGGCAAACCACGACAACGTTGCTATTATTTTACTTGTTCTTCTTGTATTCTTTACATCATATCAGCACGAAAATTTTTATGAAGTTAAATATTAAAAAAGTAAAAAATAAGCTAGCTCTTAGTTGCTCTAATCACTAACTAGAATCATTTAATTTAAGGTTGCGTGAGCTATCGTCACTTCGATAATAATAACACTTCCAAGTCTTGGCATCTAAGCTTAAAGATAGTCTGTTTAGAATTATGTCATTGGTTTAAAAGTTGCTTCTTTGCTATATTTTTATGACAAAGACTGAAGTGGAATTGTGTAATATATATTTACTTAGTGCATAAGTAAAAGAGTTCAAAAGGTTGATAAATTTTACAGCTAGTTGTCATAAAGGGAATAAAGATTTATCTTTTGATTGTTAACGACTTTTGAAAGCAAATCAATTAATCGAAAATTCTTTTCACAAACTTTAAAGGACGTGATAATAATTTTATGTATAAAAATAAAATCAATCCACAGGATAGGATAAAATATGGCTTATTAAACTTGCATTTCTTGTATTCGAAGTCCGATGTGTTACAAAAATATCCGAGCACAAACTATGAGTCTATTTCAACCACTAAGTGTGAAGCTAGTGTAGTTGTATTGGGCTTTTCTTTAAATTCTTTAAAATTATGGTCCGCAATAAAAACTATGTGCGAATGTTTCTACAGTTTCTTCCCTACTCATCAATTCGATCTATACGGTCTAGGAAAGTAGTATCGCCTTACCATATTATTAAGTATTATATATTTTATAAGCAAACGTACTTTTTATAAAAATGGTTATAAACAGTACGTCTTTTTTCTAACGACGGAGTCTAACAATCCGCATCTTTCTTTTTCATTGTTGACGCCGGGAAACACATTTACCACCGGCCCTGGGTAGGGTCCAGTGGTGTGTGAGACTCGCGGCACATGATAGTGCCGAATACCCACAAAAATCACCGCATGTGCCATCAGTGCCGCCCTTGGTGTGGTGTCCCGGAACAACAAACCATCAGGGCACCTCGACTGCTAGTCGGCCCCCTAAGGGCCTGACTCTACATCTACAGATGGAGTTGTCTCGCACTAGATGACAACCACACCTACTTACTTTGGGACAGTGCATTGGGGTGAGATTCCCATCATCACCCCTTGCCCCGTGCGCATAAGTGCCTCCTCCTGTTGCTCTTTGGTCCCCTCTTCTAATGAGAGGGGTGCAAATATCCCCCTGGGTTTAATTGGCTTCACCTGGGTTCACCCCAAGCCACTAAACCCCGCCGCCACGACAAGGCTTGAACCATGGTGATATTATAAAAATCCTGGACCAGCTCCTTCCAACTTTTATAAACACTTTAACAACTATTTGGCAGTCCTTAATAAGGTGTATCGGATCTATCAGATAAATATTGTAGCAAACTTGCTGCCACGTGGTCTAGAGGTAAGCATGTTCAACCATGGAATAATAATATTTTTCAAGCTATTGTATAAGTTTACGTGGATTTCAATGTGTAACATGAACGACTAATGTAATTTTACTTGTGCATGTATATGCGCCAGTAAGGTTCTGGAGTGGAGGCTTCGTTTAGGAAAATGAAGTGTTGGTCGACCATTCCCCTGGTGGGAAGACGATCTCCGTGGAGAAGCCAGTCCGGAATGGATGCGAGTAGCAGGAGATCGGTCGCCTTGACGTTCATTGAAAGAGGCCTATGTCCAGCAGTGGACCCATAAGGGCTGACAATGATGATGTTTATATTATAGTGTGATGTTATATTTCATAAGACGAGTAGCTCTGAGTCCAAGTACACGATGTAAGTTCAGTTGGTGCTAACCAATAATAATACAAATTCTTTATTCGTCGAAATGAAATTATTAACATGAAAAAAGTGCCAAAAACACATAGGTCCTGACCTATGTACATCATATTTTGTTTGTACAAAATTTTATATGAATTCATTACTGAAACTGAATTTCACTATTGGATTAGAAGACACTAGCATTAACAAAAGTTCTTTTAAATCCCGAATCGGCTTCACACAACATTCGAAAGAGTCGCTCTCAAAAGATTGGGTTAATTTGAAAATCCGTCGAAATAGAGGATTCATCTGATTGTTTTACAATGCTAGTATAATGTCACAGACCTACGACGTTGCATAAAGGAGAAATTAAATTTTTAATGTATTTGGTTAAAAGAATTTAATTAAAATCAACTTAAAATAAAAGGAATGTTATATACACTGTCGTCCTGGTATAGGTCGCAAACGTAAAAATAAAAATATTTGCTGGGTTTTTAAAAAAAATAAATAAATGAGAAGTCGATCAGATTAGGTAGTACTATGCATGGTGCATGACACTACATCTTCCTATGCAACGGAATTGGACCGGCACGACCGGGAAAGTACCTCTCGCTCACTTGATACCGGCGCAAAGTGCCACCGAAGAAAGTTGAGAGTACTTCAAGAGCTGGAGTCACTACTGGATGACAGCCGGATTGGACCAGCACGGGGAGGCACGTCCCACAAACACACAGGGGTACAATATAAGGATAATCTCTGATATTTGGCTGTATTGCAATGTGTCAGTACACTTTACAAAATGCGGTATATACAGCTATGGTTGGTTGGCAAACTTATGAGTGTTCATTTAGTTCTAGATATTTAAATTACTCCAGCAATTTTGACAAAACTTTGAAAAGTTTTTGACGATATTACCTGATGAGAGTGAATAACGTAATTAAAAGTTTTATAAGGGTTCAGTACCTAAACAGTAAAATCGATACCCTATTACTAAGATTTGACTGTCCGTGTCTGTGTGTCTGTCACCAAGATGAATCTCATGAATCGTGATAGCCAGACAGGTGAAATTTTCACAGATTATTCGAGACGTTAAGTTTACGCAAATGTTACTCATTACTATAAAAATACTTTTTCGGACCTTATCGCGGTTTAGCAGAAGCGGTTTAGTCCACGCGTGGCCATTGTTGCTGTAAAGCTCCAGAAACGTGGAGCTACTTAAATAATTAAATATAACGGAATAAAATAGCTACAAGTAATTGTATTGTAATTTTCACAGATTATATGTATATCTTGCTGCTATGACAATAATACTAAAAAGAGATATGGAACCATCAAAGTCTCCTTAGGCGTACCTGGTATTGTGTATACGGAGTAGCTGGTGGAGAGGCGCTTGGTCTTATGAGTTTAAGATAAATATCTTATTTGTCGATCCCGCACAGATCGCAGAAAGATCCTGAAATTTTCTTTTGAATTATCCCAATTTTCAAGTGATCGAAGAAGAAATTTATTTTGCATGAATAACACATGAACGATGGTGCAATTTTGTCTATAGATGATTCCATTGCATACATAAGATTATATTAGGAGTGTATTTTACTTTTATTATGTTTGACACAAATAAAGTTGTCAAAATCTGGAAGCTTTATTTAGGTGTCGTTTAGACATATTGAATACTATTTTAAGCTATTTCAATCACGTTATTAGTAGATTTATGTGCAGAATGTTTCATGTGTTATAATGGTGACACGTTTTATACAATCTTTAGAACGCAGGATTTGCGATCCCAATTTTTATCTTATAAGGTATTTGGCTCAAAAAGACACACCTCCACAATCGAAACTTAACCATTCGGTGTACAATCCGCAGCAACTACAGACTACTGTTAGAGTAGGACAGTGAAGATATATAGCTGTGCAATTTCTATCAATGTGGCTGGTTACAGTATCTCACCAAGAAATGTTCGGAATGCTCCGAGGACAGCGCACGTCTCTCCTGCTTTGCATACGTTGTCCAGCTTTCAGCCCCTGACAGAAGTGTGCTCAAGATGCAAGCATGAAAGACGATCATCATGGTATTAGTAGTTAGGTGACTGTTGTGTCACACCTCTTCTTCTTCTTGAGGTGCCTAATCTTTGATACGGCTGCGCGAAATAGACATTTGGTGCTCAGGTAGAACCACGTCCTGCCAGGTGGTCTTCTGCATTGGTTTCTTCCTTGCATTATAATTTGAAGGTGCTGGTACTTATCGTTGCTCATTATATGACCAACATACTATAGCTTTCGGCGTTTTGCAGTATTTAGAACCTGAGGTTTTGTATTGACTAACTGCAACACCTCTTCGTTCGTGACTCTATCAGTCCACGATATCTTCATAAATCTTATGTAAACCCACATTTCAAATGCTTCAAAGCGATCGATCGCATTCTTATTCAGTATCATATAGAAGAACTGAAAACTCGTAGCATCGTGCCGAGCGCGCCCTTGTAGAGACTTTCAGTGATCGGTTACAGAGAAGATGACTAAACATCATGGATAATAAATATCTATATGAATGTACACTCTGTACCACTTCGTTTCTCACAACTAGAGACGGCGTTGAAGAGCAAAATGACTCCCGGCAATCACGATTTTGGTCTTTTTTAAATTTATATTGAGAACAATTTATCTTGAACGGAACTTGCCTAACATGGTCGCGGCCGTGCCAATACGAGAATCACTGCGTTCAACGAGACTATATATATATAATTTACAGAACTTTGTAAATGTGTATGTAGTATAGCTATTTGAGTTTAGCTACGATTTAAGAGATACAACCTAGTTACAGACGGACGGACAAACGTCGTAAGCTTTATTAGACTCTAATTTACTTATTATTTACTTTTCATTTTCGTTTCGCCGTACTTATATATCTATTTTTCTTATCAGAGTCTAATTAAGAGTAAAACGAATAATTATGAATAGCTTCATAATGTCGAAAGTTTCAGTAATAAAAATCTTGTTTATAGAGACGAGTGGTTGTAAAATACCATCACATATATATATGTTCCCTTCTTCTTTGAATATGACTATAAATAAGTTTTAAATATATTAATAACATTTTGCGCCAAATGCCAAAAATGAAAGTGTGACCGGACAGGAACAACTTTAACAGTGTCCAGGTTCAAATACCTTTATCTCACGTGACGATGTGATAGTGTAACTTGAATGAAATGAAAAACAAGAAACGCATTGATTAAAAAATTAATGAACCATAGAACGGTAGAGAGAGAGGAAAATACAGACAAAAATTAGAGCAATTATTTTGGATTTACTAACATTACCGCAACATGAATACAACCTTATATCAAATCTTATAAACTGATATGGAATATTAATTTGAGCTGTAACGACACAGCGGTAAATAATTACAAAATTTCTGTACCAGTTTCAGTAAGAGCAGATTCCAAGTTATAGCCTCTGTTTAGATGCAAGTAGAAAGGTCTATTAAGAAGAGAAAGCCCATTTGGATAACAACCTTTATACATTCTCTTTTAATTATTAAAACTACTTTAAACGTTAAGACTGAAATAATGAAAAATTTAATAACGGGTTTTAAGAATTCTGTTTATCTTTACAATTGTAGCGCTATTTTTGTCACAATGTGTTAAGTAGCTTTGAGGGTGCCTTTACATTGGCATCGTCACAGACCGATAAGTAAACAAGTTGACATCAGACAAAAAGTAATGCGACAAAGGCTTCTTCATCATATTAGTTAAAAAAATATTATAAAAATATATCCGAGGTCACATCTAAATATCGCAATTATAAATCTGTTTAGCAGCAAACAAATATGAAAACGTATTTGGCATTTAGTGAAGATATCTAAAATTATACAAGCAATGTTCTAGCTAGTATTTCTTACATAAAGAACCAGTTGTGCATTACTTTTTATTTCCAGATAAAAATAACAATTAGTGAGATCGTTAACAATTTAATTATTTCCGTCATGGTTTCAACAGAGTCTTCTGAGAAGTGTCTCTCCTAAATTAAATAATTTTAGATATGAAAACAAATAGTACGGGCTTATCGGAGACGGAATTTATTTTGGCGTAATGAATGTTTAAATTGTCTATAAGATTTGTTTGAAATATAAAGCAATTTATTTTATTTTTATTGTTCGTTTCTTAAACCTGATTTAGATAATTCTCATGCTCCTTTGTGAGTCGAGTAAGGAGAGAGTATGTAATAATAAAAAAATGCATTATATGTAGAAAACCGGATATTTACGGGTAATATGTTACCATAGAGTAAGTAGTTCGCTAGTTCAGCACTTTGCTAATATTTGCTAAAAGGAAAATTACGATTACTCCTTACCAAAGTTCTCCCTGATTTGTTAAAAGAAATCACTTTAAATAATAAGCTTAGACTCTAAATGTACCTGTGCGTATTTCTTCATAATATAATAAAAATTAATACCCCAAATTTTATTTAGGAAATAATTTAAGTAGAAATTTTGTTATGGTATGCTTCAAATACACTAATTAATATAAAACTGGTATCGATTAAAGTAAATTTCAGAGTAACTATGTTTTTGTTATCAATTATCTTGTTTAATTACAAAAGTGGATCTAACAAGAAAATGTTCTCATAATAAATTTGTTTTTAAAATTGTAGAATTTAATGTAATGAATGTAAATGACAGCCTGCCCGAATGGATTTCTAAGTACTATTATGACAGGCCGAGATTTCTCGACTAAATATTTTGTATACTCATCTCAATCATAACTTATTCAACATTATAAATGAAACAAATTTGTTTGCTCAAATTAACTGAATTTTTGTTAGCTTTAAAATTTCGAAACGCCACAAACTGAATAAGAATGAATATCTTGCTTGTCTTCTTCAAGCAATTTCTATGTTTTTCATCGCACAGGACAACAAACCGCCTAGTAAGTGATTATTAGACCATGAACATTCGCATTTGTAGACCACGGACATCACTTTTTCTACGTGTTGCCTATTTTATTAACTGTTCTTATATAGTATATCTATATTAAATAGGTAATGTTATAAATTTGTATTTTAAACGTATTACCAGATACGCTAATTGGAACAATATCTCTACCGTCACGACTACTTCACGTTGGGGTTGCAAAGATTCACGTTTTATTTAGTACTCGCAGTCTGCAGTGCGTCCCAGTATTGCACGTTTATTTTACAAAATAGGGCAAATATTAACTTATATACAAAAATACAAATATTATAAATTTTAACCTCGTTAACATTAGACGTTACCACATGACAAACAATTTATGACAGAACAACATCTGTCGGGACAGCTGGTTGTCAATAATTTCTGCATCTGCGATCAAAGTAAATAGTTAGCTATTTACTTTGATCGCAGATGATTTTTTTTTTAGATCTTTAATAATGTTTATAGACCGTGGCTACTAGATAGTGTCCGTGCAGAGGCGGTGTTTTCTGTAGGCAGTTTCAAAGGCTATATATGTATAAGGGCTTTAATTGAATAATTATGGAAAATAACGACACACATCACACACACACACACACACACACACACACACACACACACACACACACACACACACACACACACACACACACACACACACACACACGCACACACGCACGAACGCACGCACTCACACACACACACACACACACACACACAGAGAGAGAGAGAGAGAGAGAGAGAGAGAGACACACACACACACAAACACAAACAAACAATACACACACACACAGACACAAACACACACAAACAAATAGTATTTGAAAAATAATGTTATACAGCCTATGTTCATTACAGTAATAATAAACGATTCTAATGGTCAACAAATTTTACAATTTGGTCAGTATTAGGCTCAAATTTTTCCTCTTAATAATATTAGCATGTCTATGCTTATATTATTAAAAGGGAAAAAATAAATGTGTCAATTTTGACAAAAAATAAATTTTATGCATGAAATACTATCTTCCAGTCACTTGGCATGATATTGACTAATGCAATGCGATTGATCGCCTTGATTGATAGTATGGATATACTCCTTAATGTAATATACCCTTACACTACACTAAAAAATTTACAATACCAATAATAATACTTTGTCAAAAGTAATGATAAAATATTAAGTTTAGTTATACTTTATATCCACTCATTACACCTGTGTTGTGAATTTGTTACTGTGACTTTTTACGATTGCATTAAAATAAATGTCTTATAATAAATTTATAGTTGGGGTTTTTTGTAGTACATACATACTAGATTACATACGTCATATTGTATACTTGAAAGTATCTAAGTTACCAATTTAACCATTAACATATTTCCAGTTTCGTTTGTAAAATTTCATTCTTTTATAGAACCAAATACTTATTGTCTATATGGATTGATATTTATAACGCTGATTTAGGGATTTGGTGTCTTCTGGATTTGTTGCTAGTAGTGTAAATTATACTTAGTATGGCCATAAATATTGTTACAATTAAAAATTAAAAATAATGATTTCCGAATCTGTCGTTTGTATACAGTTGTTCATTGTGTTACCTTATTTTGGTGCCAACACATTGTGCGATATTAAAATGGAGAGGGATGATAAAGAGAATAGGATCGGTGTGATTGCATTACACAAAGTATGTATGGAGCCAAATGCAATTTTTAAAACTCTCCATACACTTGGTATTAGTCAAATGGTTCTGTACCGGGCTATTAACAGGTACAATGAGGCTTCACCTGTTTGTGATAGAGAAAGGTTTGACCGTCCACATAGTGTTCGTTAGAAGAAGTTGGTCAAAGCAGTAAGGGAAAGAATGCGATGAAATCCTGTCCGAAAGCAAAAGATTTAATCTCGGGAAATTTAAATAGCAACTAGAAACATTTCGCATATCTTAAGAGATGACTGTGGGCTTGCAGAGTGTAATAGTATAGTATACCGATCATTTCTTAATTAATAAATTAAAGAAGAATAACACTTGAATAAATAAATAATACCAATGCTTCCTCCCCGTGATGACCTACGGTACCGAAACATCGTCTCTTAATTTTGGACTGATCCGCAAGTTTTCGGTAGCTCAGCGGGCTATTAAAGGTGCTGTGCTGGTATATCTTTGTCCGACACAGTTCGCAACAAAGTCATAAGGCAGAGAACTAAAATTTTCCGATACCACGCGAAGAATAAGCTCACAGAAGCGGCAGTGAGCTGGTCACATACTCAGAAGATCAGATGGCAGATGGGCCACAAAATTTTTAAAGAGGAGGCCGCGTTTAGGAAAACGAAGTGTTGGTCGATCGTTCACTTGGTGGGAAGGCGATCTCCGTGCGTTAGCTGGTCCGGGATGGATGCGAGTAGTAGGAGGTCGGCCGTCTTGGCGTTCGTTGGAAGAGACATATGTCCAGTAGTGGACCGGTAAGGGCTGATAATGATGATGATGATGATGAAATGAATAAACTTTATATAATTTTTCCAGTATTCTTTATTTTTCATTTACATTAACATTTAAAATTATTTATTCAATTGTCAACATGAATTTTCATCAAGAAGTGACACGTGATTCAATCACCTATAAAGAAAAATAGGGTGTTACAAATCGAAACAATTACTGAAGCGGTACGCAAAATGAGTTTACAAAAAAAAAATATTTTGCGGATGTGAACATTATTTCAATTGTAAGAGGTAGTGCCGGGGAGGTACCACTCGCTCATATAATACCGCCGAAAAGTGACATCTTCAGTGTCGCGTTTGTTGCGGTTTGTGTCTGGCAGGTGGCCCATTGGGCTGGGAGGAGTTCAATGCATAAGCATAGTAATTATGTGAATGTTCATGGGCGCCGGTTCACGTCACAGTTCACCGATTGCTCGTTTGCCCACCTATTCTAAAAAAAGAGTAACGTTCTCCGCATTTTTCATTGTATAATCCAATCGTTTGTCGTATTATTCCAATCATTTTAATGCCAAGCTATTAAAATTTTACCGCGCCATCTTGTCGTTAGTTTTTCTATCTTGCCTACAGCGTCCCTTGCAAAAAGTTATCATTTTTGCCCACCCATAGTACCCACACATTCGTACAATAGTAATTATCCCCCTTTTTCTATATAGAACGTTCATAGCATTTACTATTTTATTATTTTTTCTCATTACTTACATAGGATTTACATTTGAGCATTTGTTATTAGAACGTCGGATAAGTTTCAGCATTTACATAACATATTATATTTTGGGCCAGAATTTACACGGACCTGGGAAAAAGGTAGGTTTTGATGTATTCGTAAAGTAGTTATTATTCATTAAGAGGTCAAAAAAGAGAAATTAAATCAATTTTATTTAATCAGTGTGATATTGTCAGTGTATTATTTACTGTCGATTATTTCACCCATTTTATTTAACTTTATCCCACGCAAATTGTTGAACAATTTACATCCGTTTACAAAACAAAACAGGGTACAAGTTGACGACCTATTACAAGAGGTATATTATCAAAGATTTTCTTTTAAGTAACAATACAAGAAAGTATTTAAAATGATCTGTTAAACTTAACTTTGTAACAATAAAGATTCTCACTGAAAATAATATACAAATAATTACAGCTAAATAAATATTTTGATAAGTACTTCATCCAGCCTTCAGTTGTATCGTTTTAGATCAGGTTATTTGTTTTAATTCTATTGCGTAAATATTTATTTTTTTCTTTTTCGCGTCAATAAAAAGATGAAACTTTTGCATGTCATCCACGAACCGACATCAATATACATGATGGCATTTATTTAAAATAAACGAAAAATGAAGGAGCACCGCAGAAGCAGCAGTCGTCTTCATATGCCCGGCACAACGCACCTCTCTCTGAATTCTAATTTAACCTAAGTGCTATTAGTACTTTCGAGGTAATTTTGAAGGAATCTAAAACTCCCCCAAAGTACGATAAATGCCATCATGTTTAATTTCTTACCGAGAGCTACCGATTGGTGCAGTTTATAGGTTACTGTCATCTGCCAAATTCAGGGTGCATTTGGATTATAAAGACCACATTTCAAAACAAACATGACAAGTCATGCGATTACAAATAAATCACTCACCCCTCGTACCTTAGTGCTTTGGTTTAGAAGGCGAATATTAACTCCTTTTATCGCCGTATAACGTTACGGCTAGCTATTTTCAAAAACAGGAACTTTTCGTATTTCAGCAGGCCTGCGATTAGCCGGATTTTCAGTGCGGGACGTTATAAATATAGCGGCTGACGTTTACCCACATTGAATATCTAGATTTTGGGCATTTAGTGTAATATAATGAAATATTAGAATTAATCCCACCTTCTGTCACATCTCCTTCGTAGAATGAGACCTCGCACAGTCATTCGTCTTGTCCTGTATTCATGTCATAGTATGTATAAAAAATAAAAAAGAATTGCCATGCGTAAAACGTGACCTATCCTCTTTTTCGGGAGAACATGATACCAGAAATGTAGCTACCTATATAAGTAATCATACTCAAATAACTGGGTAGTGTTCTTTTTTAAGAATTGTGTTACACTGTGTGAATCTCTCCGTTCTAATAGAGTTGCCAGTGGACAAATCTAAACATAGATATGTCGACCGAGACAGCAAATGTGGCTCACTCTCTGTCTCACATTTTTATTAATTACTCTCTGTGTTACTTTCATTCATTACTATACTATTTTCATTTACTTCACTGTTACCAACGGGGACACTCGCAGTCTTATATTTTGTGTATGGGCACGACACATCTCATTCTACCCCTCTCTACCTACAGACACGCTGTCACGTTTCGTACAATGTCTGACGTTGAAAGTATAAGAATAAGATATAACCACCATGTAAATGTTTCGGTAGTCACTAGAAAACTCGTACTAATAATTTCCTTCCTTAAATCATAAATAAATAGTATATAATATAAGAAATTGGTATTATTTAAATTGAATAAAGATTATTATTATTATGCCTACATTACACATTTAATGCCTATTCTTGATAACTCGCGAACGTACAATAAATTATTCTAATGAATGTGGCTTGGATCTTATTTTATAGTTTTCTTTACTTTACCTGATTGCAGGACTATCGCCCCTGTTTTATTGAACGCTCCTGCTATATATTCACATCGCCTTCTAATACTCTATACTCAGTAATCTTCTTCAATATTTTATCCGATAGGACTGGAATACAAATTTGTGTTGTGGTTTCAGTATCAGGTACTGTGTTACAGTTGATATTATATTTTACTGTTATAGACAATACTGACTCGAATATTTACAGGATAAACAATCTGTAAATTAAGTGGGGTGTCCTTGTGATATCAGAAAACATTTTATTTCTTTTGATACAGTTCAACCAAATAATGTACTCAGATCAACCTCATTTATACATTTTAATATTAGTTTGAAATTACATTGAAACATGCACTGTAAATGCATTGTAACAAAATTTACTCAGTAATAGTAAGCACCAATGTAGTCTTTATATAGTGGCTATAGAGATAACTAATTTCGCACTGACAGAAAGCTATAAAAATTTAATGGCTCCGAACACGTAGACAATCCTCATTAATATAACTCCAAGTGACAAAGTCACAAAGTTCCACTTAAAATTAAATGAATTTAAATAAGCCAGATAAATGTTATAGACCTTTTGTTAGCTCTTAAATATTTATCCATTAAAATATATGGAAAAAGGAAAATCTAGTAGTACTTAGATATTGTAGCTTGTGTAATAATTTGCATATGTACCAAATGTTGAAATTCAGATTTATGTAAGATGTGTAAGAGTGCCATGTTACATTGCAGCTGAATTGGGCCGCCGCGTCCGGGGAGGTAAGCTTCTATCACATGACACCGCCGTAAAGTATTAACTATTCTGTCGCGTTTAATGACATAAGAATACAGATGCCGGCGGGTGTCGGAGCCGTAAAAAGGATCCGATATCTTATTTGGATTGTTATAAAAAAAGGATTTTCATGCGGTTTTGACCCATGGGTACGACAGTTCCCGGGGAAGTAGAATGGTTTAAGTGTACAATTTGTTTAAATAACAATAGGGCGAAACCAGATCAACAGATGCTGGGACGTCCGTCCCGCTAGTTGGTCTGAATAAGATTCTACGTGCCTCCTATTCATTATATACAACGTTAAACCAATAAATTTGTTACTTTTAATAATATATTGTTTTCACAAAGCCCGGTGTGAAAATCGCAAAAGTTTTAAAATATTTTATGGCATTATTATTTTATAAGTAAATATATCTCACCCTCGCTGCACAACCTCCTCTGTACACGTATGTGCGCGTTTAAATAAATATACATGTATAAATAGCTAAATTTTCCGATGTCACGCGACGGATAAGCTCGCTGAAATAGCAACGGGCTGGTCACACACTCAGACTAATAATGGCAGATGGGCCAGTAAGGTTCTGGATTGGAGACTGTGTTAGGGAAAACGAACTTTTGATCGACCGTTCACCAGGTAGGAAGACGATCTCCGTGCAGTAGCTGGCCCGGGATGGATGCGAGTAGGAGGAGATCGTTCGTCTTGGCGTTCATTGAAGAAGGCCTATGTCCAGCAGTGGACCGATAAGCGCTTGATAATGATGATGATGATGATGATGCATAAATATCATTTTCAATAATTTTCGAAGTGTACGCAATATATGAGCTTTATTTTTTATTTTTCTCACACGTTGACCTACATATTTGAAGTTTACATACGGATTCCGTATTCCGCTATCTCTATTCCTGCTTCTGCTGTATTACGATACAGCACACGCGATTTTAATATTCTTGGCAGGAAAGCAAGCCCAGGCCAGACAGTAGTATAACACCAGGAACATATATATATATAATAAATAAAAAATGTTTCGACCAATTTGAAAGTGGAACTCGGGCTCTCATAACGTTCGGCTGATGCTCACTTTACCAGGAGGCTGTAGTATGCGGATGTATATAGGCGTCGATATATACTTAACCTTACAGTAAGAGAGTAAGATATAATAAGTGCTGTTTGCGTTAATATTAACAAATAAAGTATTTAAAAAATTATGATACTATTCAGGTGCTTTTAGCAACTAGTGACATCAGGACACCTGTCATCACAGTCCAGTCAGAGAAGTCAGCTTCTGTAAGGGTGGACTAGATAAAATCCGTAGAAGTAGTTTTATTGTAAAGGTAAAGGGTTCTCAAAACAGATGTACGATGCGAATGTGGAAGGATGTAGGTACCAAGGGTGACCAATACTGACGTTCCATGATGAGAATAATCAGGTATTCATAATATTTATGTCTTTATTATCGTGTACTGCCCGAAAGTGGTGTCAAGAGTCTCCGCTACTGGCATGTCTGTATGCAGAGAGTAACAAAATGTGGAGGAGTTCAGGCTGATATGTACGATGGGTGATTGATAAGTATCCGAAACGACTAAGAGAAACTTTAATAATCAACAAAATTTTAATAAAAACAATTTTATTTTTAACGTAGTTTCCTTCTACCTCGATGCATTTAGTCCAGCGCTTCTCTAATGGCATTACACTAGTTTGATATTGACTTCATTATTTGACGAAAATCTTCAGCCACCTAACCATTTATTGAGATTCGGGAATAAGTGGAAGTCGCATGGGGCCAGATCTGGAGAATAGTGGTAACAATTCGAATCGCAATTTATGGAGTCTGGCAACTGCAGGTTTTGACGAGAATAAAACATTCTTTTTGGCTAAGTTAGACCGTTTCTTTCAGATTTCTTCACTTAATGTTTGCAGCAATCCTGCATATTATTCTCTATTTATTTTTTTCCTCTTTGCAAATAATTTACTAAAGTAATCCCTCGAACATCCCAAAAAGCAGTCGCCATTTTCTTTTCTTTGCCAGCTGACAAAACCGTTTTTATTTTCTTCGGCGCAGGTTTTCCGCTCTCAGTCCTCTGCTTAGATTGTTCTTTTATTTCAGGAGTATAATGATGTATCCACGTTTTATCTACTATCACATAACGCCACAAAAATTGTTAGTATCTCGCTTAAACAGCACTAAACACTCCGACGTGTCGTCTACTCGACGTTGTTTTGTGAGCAAACGTGGCAACCATCGCGCGTAAAGCTTTTTCATCCACAAACTTTGTGTAAAAAGTTAAAAGCACGTTCGGAGCAAATGATTGCCATCTGCTATCTGCCGCGACTATCATTCAAAACATTTTTTTTTAAATCTTTATAATCATGTCCGGATTCGTGACTTCATTATGACGGCCCGACCTTTCGGCGTCTTCTTAGCTCTATCTCCCTCGTTTAAAATCAGTTACCCAGGTTATAATTATACTCAATGTAGGAGCAGTTGTTTATCTAAAACATTCTATAGCTTGACTTTAATCTGGGTTGCTGTTTTTTCTTTCAAAATGTAAAACTCTATCACCGCACGAATTCCGTTTCTTTCCATTGTTGAGAAAATTTACTTTTTCATTCAAATTTGGCGTTTCATTTTTGAAGACATGATAATGTAATTTTTTTTTGCCAATTCTTTTTATTTTGGTCGTTTCGGCCTGCTATTATTTAGCCTTCTAAGGTCCCAGCATGGTTCAAGCCTGGGGGGCTGACTAGTCGTTGAGGTGCCCTGATAATTTGTTGTTCCGGGGCACCTTACCTAAGACGGCACTGATGGCATTCGCAGTGGTTTTATAAGTATTCGGCAATACAATGTGCTGCGAGTCCCACACACCACTGGACCCAACCCAGGGCCAATGAAGGCGCGTAAATGTGTTTCGCGTAAAAAAAGAAAGCTATGTGAGGACCGTGATATATGGCATTCCGCTCTATCTAATACCATTAGGAAGAGGGTGTAAACTTATGTCTTTGTTGCTTGTCGTAGAGTCATGACATACCTATAACATATACCATTCAACACAAAAAGGAAACATTTCTGCCAGTTGTTTCTGAGATTATCGCGTTCGAACAAATAAACACAGAAAAGTTTCAGCTTTATATTACTAGTATTGATAACATTATATATTATAAAAATATACATAATACATTATTATTTATTGGACTGGGTTACAAAAATAATTAAGATGGTAGTTTGTACAAAGATATCACTGATAAAAAACGAGAAGTAGAAAACCGTCCACTTCGTTACTGAATTATTCTACTTCTCCAAGCCAAACAAATTATTGTCCCCATTCTTGTTACAGCGAATATTCGCGCGAAAATTTATAGTATGAAATACAATTATCATGAAACCGAGGTTTGTAAGTTCTAACTGAAGTAGCTTATAACTTTAGGGCTTCTTACATTTTATAGCTAAACTTGCCCCCACAAAAGACCTGTCGGGAGCTTTATGGTGACTACGGACACCCTGCTGTCCCATCCTCTAATGACAACCGTATTCTAATAAACCCAAAATAAGACTGGTATACTGTAAACTTTTTTATCAGCCCAATTGGACAACAATGGAACAGATGGAATACCCGTCAAATTCGTCATTTATTATCTGCCTTTATAGGTCTAGCACTGGACGTAATTTTATAAAGGTAACATATAGATTGAGAGTGGATGCCAAAGGAGTTGTATGATGCTGACTGGCTGTCTTGGTTAACAGAGAAGGGAGATAAGAAAGTAGTACTGTCTTTGTCTATCTAATCTTACATGCATACAGCGCAGACAGAAGTGAAGAGAAAAAGTGAGTGACCTAAATTAGCTGTATCTTTCGATTTAGACTAGTTCCTTTTTGTATATGTATATTATCACTCAAGTTACGTGACAGTGACACAAACCACCTAAATTCCAAAGATTATAAAATAAAACTTCAAATACCAAATAATTTTTTTAATGCCACCCACTTGAATTTATATTGTCTAGATCGGTCTAGCCTATGGTTCTTCTAGATGTCTTCCCAAAAATTATATTTGTTTCCGTAATTTACGGGTATGTTTGCTATCTTTACTTAAGCCAATTTATTTCGAAACTTGCGGAAACTTTTAGTTCTACGTGTCATTAATCTATTACAGCGGAATCAGACTGGTATCACCGGAAATGTACTTCTTCCTCACTTGGCGTGGCCTTAGAAGTGGTCTGCTAACGCGCCTGCGTTATGCAGTCATAATAAGATAATGTCTTACTACATTTTAGGCGTACGCAGTCACAATCAAATAATGCCTTAAAGTTAAATTGTCAAACAGATTGCGTATTTGGTAAGTTTTTTATAGTGTAATGGTGGATGCTCTTTCTTCCTCTTCTTCTTTCGACTGACGAGCAGACTTTTTGTGACTACTGACTACCATAGACTTTAACAGTTATGCATAATAAGTGTGTTGCATTCCCTGCTTCCGCGCCTCCAATGTGCCTGTAGAAACTCACATGTGTTATGAAATACACAGACATCGGTCACATTATGGCGGTACCACGTGAGCCAAAGGTACCTCCCCGGTGGTGTTCAATTCACTTGCAATACAGCATGGCGCTGCTCGTTACTACACTATTATAGAGTTATTAATTATAATATAAATTTGAACAACGCTTGGGTTTGAATGTAATGTATGATAATGAAACGCGGGTGCCGCTTCTAAATACATCTCAGTTCATTAGAGTACAGCAGAGGATTTCTCTAGTATGCAATTTAATGCACCGTCGCACTTACAGTAAGTTGGTAAGCGACTAATGATGTTTATTGACATTCCCCATCTGCTCGGCAAATGCTAATGAGTTGCCTAGTTGATTTTCCCCGGAGGGCCTCACCACACGAAATGCGAATTCCTGCACGCAAACACACACACACACACACATATACATACACACACACACACACACACACACACACACACACACACACACACAAACACACGCACAAACTCACACACGCATACACACAAACACGTGCGTGCCATTACAAGTCTTGAGGCCGTAAGATCACCCACCAACATTCTGCCATATTATTACTATATTGGGAGACAGACGAGAAATTGTCATTTGGAGGGCGAAGTGGCCCACCTTCACACAATCAAATTCAGTGACACAAATAAAGTCACTGACCCTGATGAGAGTATCTGTGTCAGGTTACATGTGAATGCAGTTTACTCCTTAAGTACGAACAACGTAGAGCGACTCGAATAGTTGACGACCAAGTTATTTCCGGACAGCTCGATTCTTTGGTACTACGAAGAGATGTCGGTTCGATGTGCCTCTTTCTTTTCCGATTATTTTCTTTCGATTCCGAGGAATTGATCGGCTTTATACCAGCGGCAGAATTCTATTATCGGATATTGCGACAGAACTCTAAGTTCCGCGCCCATCACCTTGATTTTACAGTATTTTATTTTGAATTCGCTGTTACAGTATTTTATTTTGAATTAAATGAAATAATTATTACATAAGATGGAGGCTAAAATATATCAGTTTAAAATCGTTTTGTTTCTCAATGAAGTGCTGAATCATGTTTTTCGAATTCAACAATTTTTTTTATGCAATATAAAATACTTTTGCGGACTATATTGTAATCATACAATATAGAGTATATCCACATACTAGTATTATAGCATGGTATACTTTATCAGAAATCACGGGTGACAACCCCAATAATTATTAAACATGAAATAGAAATGGATGTTTACTTTTTAGTACAATCAATTTCATGTATTTCAAAACAATATATATTTTTTATCATGAATTATATAAAAAAAATGTTTATTATAGTATATATAATAAATGATAGATTTTTTATATCATAATATTAATTGTATCAATAAAGGTGATATAATAAAGTTGTTGTAAGAAAGTATTAACCTACACATTTTAAATGTACAAGTCTATTAACTTAATCAGTTTTAGAATAATTGAAGAAATGAAAATAACATTTTCCTAAAATGTGTAAGTAGATTTTTTTATTGATGAAGTATAACCCCTATGACGTTCATTTGGGTAAACCTTTAGAACGGTATAGAGTAACGCCACCACCTCACTTAAGCTAAAGTGCAGGTGGACTGAGAGATCGCGTCTGAATAATTGATGTATTGTCTTGACGCTTCAGCTAATATAATGTACCTCGCCTTGGCTAAAAGGGCTATACATACAATTACACGATGTATGTTGCCTAAAAGGGATAAAGGATTGAGCACGTTACGAGATTGTTATGTAATACATTCATCTGTATACACGTATGTACCTGTGAGCCTTACCTACGTGTAACAAAAGAGTGTGAAATTACTTAGTATATTGATGAAAAATAATATCGTCCTAGCCGAGTTTCGGCCGCGGCCATCTCTATATAGAGACTAGCCAACTGCGCAGGACATATTATAGTACACAAGTGTGTGCGCATTCTCCTATTAATATGGGCCAGGAATCCGACACTACTAGAGAGAAATTAGTTGCAAATTCGGACTGTGAACTGAATTTAAGAAACCCCAATAATTCTTTCGTCCGACCCAACTCAAACCCAGGACGTCACGACTGTGGTTGAACATCCTTAACACTATACCACGAGGCCGTCATTGATGATAAATATGTTGAGACTCAGACAGTGAATCTTGCTCCGCTATCGATCACTATCATAATACAACCCAAGTAAGGGACTTAATCCACTGATAACGTGACCAATCACTGGTTCTGTCTGTCACCTCACATGGGACCACAGAAAATCAGAACTGTGGTATACTGTAGCGATCCACTAGACCCAATTAACTGAGTGGTCACCATTTAAGGTATCAGCTACACTGACAACTTTTACAAGCACTTTTCGCAGATTTGACTTATTATTTTTCTTTTCTTTCTTATTTCTCGGCTTATTGGATGTATGACGTACTGAGACATACTTTATAGATGTATTGACAATGACAATGGGTAGCAGAGAATGTCCTAGTTAGATTAAATTTATTGATATTCTGCACTGCGATGCTCTATCTGCTAATCAGATCAGCTCTGCTCTGCGCTGCTCTGTTCTGTTCTGCTCTGTCATATTCTAATATATACCAGCGCTAAGCGGGAGCTACGCTGGCGCGTTTCATGCTATTCTTGAGTTGTCGGTGGACCATTGGATGTGAGAAAGTAATGAAACTAACACATCGACAGCATTATTATGATGATGTCATCTCTATTCATACAAAGTCTACTGCTCGTTTACGTTGTTAATTGTTGTATTATATTTATATATAAATTTAAAAAGGTCTATTAAATATTCACAGTGAATATGACAGGCAAATATTTTGTTTATTTATCTAACAATGTATGTACATATAACATTTATTTAACGCTTAAACAATTTTTGGCTGGTAAAAATGCACAGGTTACTCCATATAGGAATCTCTTCCAGCAGTCCTGTTATTGGTTAAATTGAAAAACAGCGGCCATTTTTGGATGTATGTACCTACAAATAAAATGACAAAATATCGACAAACAATATTTAGTGTACATGTAATATCTATACATACTATACATATATACTACTTAATTATAATGCATACAAAATATAATGTAAACAGATAGGTACACAATAAATAATTACATTTATGAAATATGAGTGATAACTAATAATTACATATTTTTAAGATTGAAAAATACTCTTTTTATATCTTCTTAAGGTATATTTTTTCATGGAAAATGCCTTCGTCTATGAGCTAATAAAATATGTTTCTTACGTACCGGTGCGTACCGCTCGTACTCCCCAGGGTGTCACACTCTGGAAAGCGCTTAGTCGTAGTGCTCTCCTGGGTATGTGGGAGATACCATACACACTATAGGTATGGGCTGGAACACGCACAGTATGAGTTGAGATTATAGCTTACGTAAAATGCAACCATTTACAAAGAGAAACCATCACATGCCACATTAAAAAGTTGATTTTGTTGATCATTACAATAGCAATGTATAAAATTAAAATAAAAATGTATTTAAGTAATAATTCATGCAAAACTAGCGATCCGCCTCTGGTTTAAACAAAGGCCAAATTATACACTAAACATTTCTCGTGAAAAGCCCTTTTTAATGGTGAACTGTTGCAAACTGAACTGCATGAAAATCCGTTCAGTTGAATTTTAGAAAATCAATCACATATAGACAGACAGCTTTTTGGAACTTTTTTATATACAACAAAGTAATAGAAGATTGATAAAACTGATTTCATTTTGATTTGTAATTCGTATTATATGGAATAACTCTAATGCGTCGGTAATCTTGAGGTTCTTCTACAGGGTACTACTTGTTATAAAATATTATTTGACACCCCTTTTAAACAGGTTAACCCTATAAATTGAGTTTGCTTAAAGGTTTTATTTTTCCTTCTCTTCTCGACTTTGCAGATCTCAGTGTTTCAAATTTTCACATACCCCCACGCTTTTGTAGCACGGAATTTTCGCTTTTTCAAAGAATATCTTCAGGTAGTACAACAACCTGAAATATCACAAAAGATTTGTTACGTCGTTGTGACTTTACCAACATCAGTTGTGGCGTCAATTTCTGACCGGCTTGTTAAGTAACAACGATATTATATGAGTGTTACCAATAATTTACAAACATATCTGATAACGATTTCATAGTGATCTATCATTCTAAAGCATCCGCACATCACATAAACATATTTTTTGCAAAGTCAAACTTACGCGCATGATTTTAAGTAGTTGTTATAAAGTATATAATTTGATCTTTGGACTTTTGTATCTTGGGATTTTTGTAAATCAATGGTGTGCACCTAAATATACGCGCTCTGGCTGTTGTTAAATGGTGGAATCAGAGACGGCTCGAGTTTCTTGACATGTGCTCTTCAGGAACGACAATTTTCCTTCTTCGCTGTTGCATTTTCAGATAGCAAAATTGTGTTATTCGAAATTTCTGATTCAATGAAAATCCTAATAATAACTGTTTCGTTCCCGGAAAATACGGCCTGGTATATATACCTTAAAATAGGTAAAAAAGCATACATGTTTTTAAGAGACTGGTTGGGCCTTTTGAGCGAACAAAACTTTCTAAAAAATTCCTTAAAATCCTCAACTATTTCTCTGTATAGCTCCACTAAACAACTTGTTTTTGCTGCATAGTCAAGAAATCAAGAATTTCCTTAAAGTTCACTTAACACGCTTGGAGACAAGGAATGTAACAATTGATATACATTATGGCATATGTGCAGCTACAATAGTCCGCTTGCTTTATGTTGAAACTGTAACCACTCTTACAAACTAAAGCACTTATCCTTAACACAAAATATATTTTGAATTACACTTTTTAACAGTACTCAGCGTGAAATATTGTATTCTATATATCCAAGCAAATTGATGAAATCAATTTTCCAGAAGGCGTACAACGGAATCTATCAAAAGTTTGTAGAAAGAAAATTTTTTCGGTTACAAAACTTGTAATATGTTAAAACTTGTTACATAACTTATATTAGTAACTTAGGTCATTGGGTTAGTACATGTTATGTAAAAGAACATCGTATTCATCCTAAGCTTCTTTCCTACATATGTTCGAATTTTGTTCAAAGTTTTCCTACCTAATTTTGCACACATTCCCTTTGATTTTGAAAAAACTCGATAATCTACAATCTTTTTCGCCTTACCTTAATTCCTAACCAGAAATATTTGAATTGGCACAAGGTTTAGGTGCGTAGAATAGAAAAGAAATAAAGTCTAAATAAAATACATAATTTGAATATAGTATTAGTTTTTGTATTATGTATTATGTAGTTTAGGCTTAATTTATAAAAATCACAATGTTAACTCATATTTTAACTCCTAAAGTTTCGAAAGTTATTTTTGCTAATAAATATTATTAAAACACACAATGCTAACTGCATGTATTGTTTACATTAAATTTTAAATTTATTACTTCCAATTATAAAGATATAGCATTATAAATATAAACGAATATGGTAACTAATACTTTATACAGTATGACATATTTAATTTACATGGAGTTTTATAATATGAATTATGACACCCTTGCTAGACATTCATACTACGGGAGCGGTGCTTTTAACATTAAGTCTACAAAAATGAAAATTTATCAAAAGTAGCCATTTATTTTTTACATAATCGCCTTTCAAGCCGATAAATTTGTTCCAGTGATGTATCAACTTTCTTATCCGTCTGAATATTACGTCAAATCAAGTCAATACAAGAAGTCAGCTAAATGGGTCTAAACGGCTTCATTTACCTATTTATTCAACTTATATTTCTGCCGTATGACTTTTACATGGATGCAACCAAGGAGTAGCACGGGTGCGGAACCAGATGTTACGGTGGAGGGCTAGATGGGTAGCGGTTCGTAGTTCAATTGAAACAACTTGACCATAATGAAGGCAGAGGCGTGATCTGGGGCAAAATGATGGAAAACACTTTTATTCAATTGTCAGGAGGAAAAAAAATTGTTGCCTAAGCGCGGCATATAATTTATCACTTAAACGAGGCAATGTCTGATAAAATATTCATTCTGATTTATCGCTTTGATTTTGATTTTGTCGTTTCTGTGTAATGCGTACGCATTTGCTTGTTATTTTTCGTTTTAGTGCTAATAGCGCCTTGTCTCTATTACCCGAATTCGCAACTCAAATGAGGGTTATGTGTTTAACTCTCTATAATGTATATTATACAGATGTATGAATGTTTGTTCCTCTAAGGCAGCACGTTGAACAAACGTGTGAGTCGAGAGAATAAAAGTCGTTCGATGGATTGTGAGCGAATTGTATTGATTATCAGATTAAATTTGTATTGGAGACTTGAGTTCGTTATTAGATAATCGGCAATATTTTCTAATACAGAATCGCGCCTCCACTGGCGCCCTGAAACTGCAAATCGTCAGGGCACCCCGACAGCTAGTCAGTGCCGAGGACACTGACACCACCTTCACATAGAGCTTGTCCCGCACCACAAGACCTCCCCGACAGCTTTGGGATGGTGCAATGTTGTGAGGTTACCATGCCCAACTCTTGCGCAAAAGTGCCTCCTCCTCTTGCTGTAAAAGTGTTACAAAGAGCGGCTTGCTTGGTACAAAAGTATTCTCCAGAGTGTTTAGGTTAAATCCAAGCTACCAAGTCCGGAAGCTACGACAATCCACTTAAATTACTTTTGATAATTTCATAATATTATATAGATTCAAATATCAAAATTTTATTTTGTATTCTATTCAGATACAACTAGCATTTATGGCATGAAAATTTTTCCATACGAAGTAATTTTGGTAATACGTATAAAGGTAGTAAGAGTGAGATGCTGCATTGCCAGCTGATGTGGATGGGCACTACCAGGGAAGTAGCTTTCGCTCACATATTACCGCCGCAGCTATGCGTATTTGCGAGTAGCCGATGGCCCATTGGAGGGCATGAGGAAAGTTATGCCGATGTCCATGGGCACGTCGTCGTCAAAACGCTCCGTTTTATAAAACAAAATACAATTAAAGGCGTAGCGACAGGGCGACGTAGGGTCGATGGTATGATTACCTTGAACTACATCATTAGTCGTTTATAGGGTAACGGGACGACCATAAAACAGCCGGGATTAGCTGTGAGTATGAGAACCGCAATTTAAGTGTTGTGGAGAGCAGGAATTTTCGCAATGTTAGTAGTAATTATATTTTTATAACAAAAGTAATTTCTCAGAAATTTACGTCATCCCCCACCTGGTTCGATATTAATTAATATCAGCTCTTCAGGTTTGTTACTGTAAATGTATAAAAAAATAGGATTTATATACAATTCCTAGGGGATATGTACTGTTTCAAAGCTATGAACGAAATGTGTGAATTAGTGTTTCAAAGATTGTTTTGATAGATTTGATACATTTCCCAAAATGTAAATATTTCCTAGCAATTGTATACAATTTCTACATACTATTAGGAATTTTATAAAGTGAACAAAATATATTAAACATGTTGATAAGCTGAATTTTTATCAAGATTATTGATGCGATAATCCGGTAAAAATCATTTTGTAAAATTAAATACATACGTATGGCACTAATTAAGCTTTATAAATAGCATCCTCATAATATCTAATTGCTATTTTAGAATTGTATAGCTTTCCTAGGTCTCTAAAAATGTCTAATATAATAATATGTCTAATACAAAAGTGTCTATTATAGTTTATTTCACACATTTCCGTACGACGAGTAATTATATACATTTCCTAAGAATTGAATACAATGACTGATTAAATATATTTCCGTTAACAGATAGATATACTTACTTACCTTAATACCTTTTGTGTCTAAGCCATAGGTTTTTTCTTTTATAATATTTTGGTTTTTATGTATGCAGATGTATTCAGAAAAAGTGTGAGTATTTATGTACACGGTACTACATAAAGTAAATAAAATCCAAGCTTATCCTTATTATGTAAAGGGATTTCTTTCAATAAACTCGCAAAAACTTTGTTAAGAAACGATCGATTACTTTTAATCCTTTATAGATGAGTAAGGGCCGTAAGGGCATGGTGTTCACTTTATGGGAACAAACCAAATAATAACCTGTTTACTATAGGATATTCCACTATCAAAGTTTTTACCTACCCTCTGGACATACTACTGCATACCAATACACACCCACATACCACTGGAATAGAATGCGACAGGAATAGAAAGTATTGCTTTTTCAATAGCACAATGGAACAAACGAACAGGTGATTGGTGTCGTCCACCCATATACATCCTTATAACCCGATGTTTTACAGGTATCTTGACCATGTTAGATATCATTATTGCAGTTTTTAGAAGTGTATTGCTGTTACTGTTTGTATGTTGTAAATGTAGCACAAAATCAATAGTTTCGTAATACCTAACCGACCGTATAATCTGCAGCCGAACGTCAGCCCACGCGATCCCTTTTCCCACCATCCATTATTTTGTATCATTTCAGGCAAAATAGAAATTTTATTGCCCATGACTGCCCATTACATGTTTATCGGCTGTATGTGAAGTGAACACGTCAAACATAAAATAATTTATTAAGATTGTGTTCGTAAGATGATGCTTCAATATTAGATATTAAAAGTTGACAATTAAATCGAAGTATGTAATATAATAATAAATGTTTGTTACACATTTTATAGTTGTGTAAGGTGCTTCCAAAAGCTTTGGCAGCACCTTGTTTTAAATATCGCGCTAAAATCGATCGTATTGCGTAAAAATCGGTAGAATAGATAGTTTCTCGGTGCTAGTTACATAAAGTGCCACACAGGTTTCGGTATTAGGGCCCCTGCACTATCTCACATATGGAAATAACCTTCCTAATGCTATAGTCACAGGAATAATTTAGAATCGAGTCCGGTTTCAAAATGACTTTGATACCCTAGCAAAAAAAAAAACCTCACACGGTGTAGGTTTGACACTTAATCCCAACAAAACTAAACTCATTTACATTAGTACCAGTCATAATAGAAAACCTCTACCACCTAAATTTATAGCTCATAATCACCAATGTCTTCATTTAAATAATTTCAATACTTCAACAAGATGTGACTGCGAAGCTATCGATCTGGTTAGCAAACACACATAACTTGGTCTTATCATAGACGATCGGCTTAGCTGGAAGGAACACATTAATCATGTATGCGATAAACTTAGAGCAATATTAGCCAAATTTTCTTTAATAAAATACAAAATGCCCTACAAAAGACTATTATTACTCTATAAAGCTTTGGCAGAACCAATTATATCTTATAGATTGTCAAGCTATGGAGGACCATTTTAAAAGTTATTTGCCCTAACAATATAAAATTCATATAAAAAGAAGATTTTCGAAAATTACTTGCACTTTGTCAAGTTGTACCTGTTCGCGAACAAACTCAATTTACACTTCTAAGTGAACAATATTTTAATGAAAGTATTAAAAAAAGTACAGGAAACATACCGTAGTTCTGAGAATATTAAATTTTAAATTATATATATCCTGTATGGGAAAAGGCGATTGGCTTATGTAATACCTAATTTGATTAATGGCTTCCTAAAAATGTCAGGGTGAACATAACAAAAAAATATAAAACATAAATTACAACAGGATTTCTTACAATTAACTACAGGTAAATACAGTTAACTTACAACATTAATCTTCAAACACACTTTCAACAAAATATATTTCAAATAATAAATCAATATTAAGAAAACCATACTGTACTTACACGCAAATGAGTGTCTTCTTTGGTTGCAGTGGAAGTTGTTTTTATTGCATACAGAGGGTACTTAATAAAAACAACTTATACTAACTATACTTTTGTTTTGTTGTTTTATGACACAGTTATAATGGTATTTTTTTCCTTATTTATAAATGTCGTATAGGAATTATGAATTATGCCAACTTAAATATAATAAATGTATGAATAATAGAACATTCTTGCAGGTGCTGGGTGTGCAATAAAGCTTGAAAGAGTTTATGATTACGCCTTAGTTTTGATGTCTTAAGTTTACGCGATTGTTAGTCATTAAAATAAAACTACTTTTACGGATTTTTTCGTGGTTTATTTGATTATTTATCTAGCACGACGTTTCAGAAGCTTTACAGCAACCATAGTCACGGGTGGACTGAGATGACAGGTGTCCTGATGTACCAAGTTTTTTAAAAGTACCCGAAGGATTATAATTTCTTTAATTTTAGTTATTCTACTTAACACGAACAGTACTTATTATATCTTGCCGTCTTGAGATTTACAGCAAGCATGGTCATCCGTGACCATGGTTGCTGTAAAGTTTCTGAAACGTCGGGCTAGATACATAATCAAATAAACCGCGATAAAATCCGTAAAAGTAGTTTTACTGTAATTACACCTTAGTTTATAAGAAAAATGTAAAGTTGTTGTATGTGATTAATAAATCAAAAAAAACTACAAAATATTTTTACAGTATACAGGGCAAACGAGTATCAGAGACTTTTTACGACTACCGACGCCCAAGAACACAATTATCATGCCGATGCGTTGCCCACCTTTTCCCATTTTGTCGAAAAGGCCACCAGCCACCAGATACTGGTAACAGTGCGTATCTGGATACTGTTTTACTTTGCATGCAGGCAAACCTACGTACAACGGTTGTACAGAATGTTATGACAAAGCAACTATTAAACAGCCGATAGTTGTTTCACTCATAATAAGAGATATGCAGGAACAGGCTTAGCAAGTAGATGCTCCTTTATATGCGTTAACATCCCTCACAAAACCTGAATGTAAAATGCACAAAACCTCCACTTTAAGTATCCGGGCTCATTAAATTTATACCTCTCGCACAAATTGTCAATTTTGAAATGGTATGTTGTTTTGTGTTCAGCTTCACGGTATTTATACAACATAAGACCTATTTATTTGTGTCGTAAAAATTAGACCGAGTTACAACACAAGCTGATGTATTTTTATAACTTTATTTAGCTTATGAAATTAATAGTAGTTGTAGTAGATTACTTAGTAACCAATCATGGTTACTATCATATTGAGCAAAATGTTTAGCGAGTTATTTTAAATATATTTAATTGTTTTTATGAATCCTTGTTTTCAACCACGAAAGTAAAACATGCTTGCTTAAAAAATACTTCACAAAGAATCCAAATTTTATTTTAGCACCTAGTCGCTAGCAAAAATTTCATATCTGCTTACTAAAACTTGTCCAAGAATTTAATAATTATTGCCTCTACAGTACCAAAATTAATTTTCAATATTCGTTCATTAGATTTTGCACATGGTTATAATTATATTACAGAGTGTAATAAATATAATGTCATATTATATTTGTTATACTCTATAATATAAATGTTTATTTATTCTTTTTGGTTTCGCGGAGAAATGTTTTTAGTCACTGCTACCGGATCTACTGGGATCCTATAGATTTGTAGGACTTACGGATAGAAAACAAAGGTTTTATATGGCACCAGCCGTTGTCCGCGATGTCATTCGCACGGACTACAGACAAACCCACGAGCAAAAGTCAATATTTCTGTGGCCTATATATGAATATCCTGACACACACACACAAGCAATTCATACCGCCGTAAAGTGATATCTTCACTGTTAAGTGACATCTGTCGCGTTTCGCATGGTTTGTGAGTAGCCGGTGCCCCATGGGGAGGGAGGTGAAAAGAAACGGACACCGAATTCTCGTTTGCCTCCCGTCAACATTGTCAAGTTTTATCAAAATCTGTTAAGTATGTCTTAAGTTTACGCGAATGTTAGTCATTACAAAAAGAAGTGAAGTGAAGTGGAAAAAGAGTGAAATTTCTTCAACACAGAGTACATTAAGACTTACAGTCAAAAATGATATATATCTAAGTGTCCTTTTATCGAGGTCAAATGAAAGTCACAATTTAGGTAGATATTTCGAAAGTACCATGGACATCCAGTTGCCATGCGTAAGAATCTAGTGATTCATTACTTTATTTTTCGGAGGGATCTAGAACAACAAGCGCCGCCAACCATACGGCGCTTGTCCACCCTCAACAGTTCGACTGACTAACGGAGACTTTCGTGTCTTTAGGTTTAGGGAGACGATAGGGGGACAGATCCCCCTCTTTTCCCGCAGATGGGAAGAGATGTATCGGGTTTATTGTGGGCGTACCCTGTAATAACCTATTTTGGGACCGAAAGGGGGGAAGCGGACCTCCTCCCCACACTAGTGTTTAAATTGCCTTGTCATGGATAAAGGTAATTGAGCTCGTTTATTAGACCTCCTCACCCCCCCTCTGACTGTAGGGGTTGTTTTGC
The DNA here is from genome assembly GCA_017140195.1 of Eumaeus atala. NCBI lineage: Eukaryota > Metazoa > Arthropoda > Insecta > Lepidoptera > Lycaenidae > Eumaeus > Eumaeus atala. The sequence goes on from JAFELO010002527.1 coordinate 42,144, forward strand.
GCTACAAATCAGCAAACAGCCGTGTCCATGATATAAATCTAAGCTCTTAACTTACGGATACGAACCCGGGCTGGTCTCCGTAAGCCGTGTGTGAGTTTGTCATTCTGTAAGTTATATGTGTTATAAATGTGTCGCTTGACCGGTACGAGCGATGTATATGGTATTGGTTCTAGCAGGTAAAATGCATTTACGCACCATCCAGGCGACCCAAGGGGGCCTAAAGTTTGTGTCGGGCTCAGGTCGTGAAGCGATAGCTAATACCGACTAAAAACTGGTATCCGCTAGTTGGTTTTATTGGCATTTTACTGCGGGGGCGTGTCTTGGTGTTTCTTTGTTTGTGTTCTTGGATGGACTTTGCTGCAGCTAACGCGATCGCGTCGTCGGCGTCGTTCGGCCGACGGTAACGGGAATCGGTTATTAACGTCGAATCGTATTCCGACGTTTGGACGATCAGTTTACTTTTGTGATCCTTAATCACATGGTCGAAGAACTTTGAAGTGTCCGTTTATCAAGGTCGAATGAAAGTCACAATGTATGTCGATGGTCGATGTTTCGGAAGTACCACGGGCATCCAGTATGGCGTAACAATTTTCTGCGAACGTTTTATTTGGGTGGGGGATATGTGTGCGAATGCTGCACTGTAATACGACATGATCGGACGAATGCATGTAACATACAAAGTGAGCTTATGTCTATACGCCATTTTGATATTTTTGTTTATAAGAGGATAGAGTATGTTTGTTGAGTTGAAGAACATGTCGTGGCTTTGTGCGAACGTTATCTATGTAATTCTTAAAGCTAATAGACCTACCGAGAGTGACTACCAAGTATTTCACCGTTTCTAGGTATCTCGTTACCGTAGTGCAGGATGGGAGGCATTTTTCCTCGTCTATGCAAGGGGTGAGTTAGTGAATTTTTACTTCTTGTTTTTGGAGGGACGTACTACTGGTTGGCAGCGGTTGTCCAGCCCAAACAGTTAGGCTAACTAGCGAAGATTTTTGTGTGTTCAGGTTCAGGCACTCACTGTCTCTCTCGTTCGTACGTCGCTGGCCATAACATAGCAGGCCATAGTATATTTTTATAGCATAAAAAGGACAAACGAGCACTTACCCACATCCGCCCATGTTCCAACCCACCTCTCGGTATTCGGAGCGAATCATGGGAGATACACGGGGGTTTACTCACCGGCTATGTTCTCCAACGCACAATTCTTGACTCCCTTCACATTATTTAAGTGCCCTCTCGTTATTTCACTGTCCCCTTTCTGGGACCTGACACCACAAAGATAGAAGTTGGCATCGGCCTCGTCAGTCCTGATTATCTCGATGCAGCTATGTCGTTACCTATTTTTCCTCCTCGCGTGCCATGTATGCGCAAATTTCTCCAATTGCCTAACGTTCTGTTCCATTGCGAAAAAATCCTGATGATAGACTGAGCCCACTGTCTTCCATTCGCTGCCGTCCAACATAATATTTCGCTCGTTTTTGTACAAAACATATTCCCACTGTACATGGTATCTGGTTTCAGCTCCATGACCTCAAGGACATGATGGCAGGTCACATAACGTCATGCGGTGCAGGCGACCTATAGAGCACCCGTACCCTGTTAATATCTGCGGAGGAACGTACTCAGGTTCCACTCATTGACACGTTGTAACTTGCGAAAGGAAGCAATACAGCTCCCGCCAGTCGGCACACGTGGCACAGCGTGACTGGCAGGCGGAGATGACGTCGTCCGTGACAGTGCTTTTCCTTTTCTTATACTCCTTGTCCTTGATCCCCACGCAATCCTCCTGCACGCGTCCCGCTCGAAGAACCTCCAGATCGGCAGGCAGATCGCCGGCCAATACTGGTAGCGCCGCTCTGCCGCATGACCTGTAGGACTTCGTCAATAAAATTGAAGCTGGTCTTTGGGTGCGTAATAATGCACTACGTACAACATACAAGTGAGAGCGTCGACACTGCAGCGCCTTGCAGCAGAATAGCATGTCAGGATTGCAACATAGGTTCCGTGGTACAGGAACCTAAGTGCCTTGTACTTCACAGCACACGCGGAGGTAGAGACACGTGAGACCTTCCCGAAAGAGCTGGCGGCCTTCTCGCCCATCAAAGCGCATGCAGCGCAAAGGATATAGCATCGTCTATGTGCCCCCAATCACCTTGGTCACATATTCACTCTCGATCGAGGCACCAGTCATCCTAATGGTCGGTCGGCTTTTAAATCGACCTTTAATTATCATTGTTAGGGACTTGGCCGTGGAAAATGTTAGCCTGTTACGGGTCCCCCAATCCGATAAACTGTTCAAGATCGTGGAACGTTTCTATTCGATAACGGTTCGCGACGGTCACTCGATGGCAAACGTCAAATCATCTACGTATGTCACAAAGCCTACACCCAGGGCAAACGAACAATTGGAGCCTTTCGATGGCTACCGACGCCCATGGACATTCGCATGATCGTTACGCAGATATATTGCCCTCCTATTATAATGGATTGATGAGGGCTGCTAATAATAAAATGATAATCATGGTGAACTTTAATTACTTGTACTAAAATAATCAAGACGAAATCAATAAAGTTTGTCTAAATCACTTAATAAAGGAATTAGGACGTAAACTTTACATGTTTTAGCCGACACAGAGATATATATTTTGGCTTATTTGTCTGCAGTGAAACTAGGTTCATTAAAAGCAGATCAGCAACAAAACACACATTAACTCGTCTTAGGATTTGATTGCAATATTTATTCTTCGTGATTGTTTGTTTAAGCACAACGAAAGAACCAAGAAAGTGTTCAATTCTATGGTGCTTGTGTTCGAGTTTTAAAATAGTTTGAGTCTTAACTTCAAAATAACCAAGTTCTGTTTCATTAAAAACCCTGTAAAGTCAATCCATTTTTGTGGGTAATCTTGTCTTGTAATAGATGACCGCACTTTGAACTGATATTATTCGAAGCTATCTTCAGAAAAATGCAAGTACCTCCTGTACCGTTCTGTAAGCTATGATATACCAGGTGCTAGCATATTTATATAATACAAGGTACCTTAACTGCGACTTCGTCCGCTGACATTCAAGATGCGAGCTGATAACAAGAAGGAGGAAGAAGTAACCCAAAGATATCAAAAACCTCAAGTAAGTACCTATCTATATAGAAATACATATAGAATATTAGCTGTTTTTGCTATTAATATTTGTCTGACACAATTAGAATTTTTTGTACTGAATGTTCGTTATCTATTCTACTTTTTTGTGCTCCATAGAACATCAGTTAACTTCATGTATTTGTTTATTGAAGAAAGAAGTCCGTTTAGTCTTCGTCATGACCAAGAAGCGGTCACTTTACCGATAAGCTTATTTGTCCAAGTGATCTTCCCCGGACCCAAGTAATGCTCCTCTTTTGACTTTTATAAAGCGACTTCAATGAATTTCCACTATCTTTTCTCATTATTTTCTCTTTGCCGAGAATAAATAGGAGTTTATGTGATAACTCGATTAGTCTGCCGTATTCTGTCGCTTAATGTTGTTTCATAGTATTTTTAAGTGGTATTGGAATTTGATGTAATTTAAGAACCTTATAATGACGAGATTTGTCACATTTTTCACCTGCGATTTATCGTAATCTGATACCACAAGTATAGAAATAGAAAAAAAATTTAAAGATTTTGAATTTTCTTTTTTGAAGATTTGATGACTGTTACACTTTTTTTAATTATTAACAAGAGTAAGTTTAATTGCTAAGAATATACAAATACCCACAAAGAGATAAAATATAAAACAATAACTAAATAATACCGATGCCCACAGGCAACTAACTTTATTACAAAGAAGAAATTCAAAACATTCTAACATAATTTAACAGTTAGTTGACTATGTTTACACACTGCTGGTCATCTCCACAGAAACTTTGCGGTATGTTTACATATATAGACAACCACAGTCCTGGTAGTATGTTGTCCCGAAAACGATGTTTTATGTTTTTTTATTGCATAGGGGTGAACCAGAATACAGCATTCTATCTCTTGAAAACTTATAAAGGTTGTAACGTAACTGTTGATGATTGTTGCAGTGGGTATCACTACAGAAGGACGCGAAGAAAATCTTGTAC
>JAFELO010002527.1:66468-86323 GCA_017140195.1 Eumaeus atala
ATCCCAGCACTAAGTATACGCCCAGTACTGGAAAAACTGATTGGGGTCTTAGTACCTTGGCTAATCGTGGGTGTTTTAGTTTATCTACTGGACTTACGAGTTGGGCTTGTACTAGCACACCTCTGCCTACCTCTTCGGGGATAATAGGCGTGAAGGTACTTACTTACAAACACACGAACACAAAATAATATATAAAAAAAAACACTTTTTCTTAGTTATTACGAGGGTGGACCTAAAAGTTCTAAGCCCGACCAAGAAAATGAAAGAAAAGTGGATCTAAATTTATTTTTATTTTTCGACATAGTCTCCATCTAGTTCAACACACTTCTCCCACCTGACCTGCAACTTGTTTATCCCCTCGAAAAAAAAGAACCCGGAAGGTCGGCGAAATAATAGTTTACTGCGAATATCACCTCATCTTTGGTCGAAAATTTCGAGCCACCCAAATGTTTTTTTTTTAATTTGGAAATAAATGATAATCCGAGGGGGCTAAATCCGGCGCATACGGTGGGTGGGGCATCAATTTGTAGCCACAATCATGGATTACAGACATTGTTTCAACCGAAGTGTGAACACGTACATTGTCTTGATGACACAAAACTTTCTTACGCAACAATCCCGGCCTTTTTTCTTTTATTTCTTCCCGGAATCTTCGTAAAGGGTAATCCTGCAAGATATATAATAACTAGAATTTATAGTTTGACCTTTCGGTAAATAATCTACAAAAAAAATGCACTTTGCATCCCAAAAAACAGAAGCCATGCCTTTGTCAGTCGACATAACGACCTTAGCCTTTTTCGGTGTAGGAGAATCTGATCTTTTCCACTGTTTAGATTGTTGCTTTGATTCAGAAGTATGGTGGTGAACCCAGCTTTCATCCATGGTAACAAATCTTTACAAAAAGTCCTCGGGATCAGTCTCAAAAAGTTCCAAACAGTCTCGCGAAATTGTGTATCGAACTCATTTTTGTCCAGCTGAAAGCAACCTCAGGACCCAGCGAGCAGAAACCTTATGGAACCCCAACTCTTCCGTTATTATGTGTTGCACCCGGCTATAGCTAATTTTTGTTATCTCAGCTATCTTACCAATGGTCAAACGTCGGTCACCCAGTACGAGATCACAAATTTTATCGATGTTTTCTTTCGTGGTAGAGGATGTAGGCCTTCCACTCCTAGGATCATCTTTAATGCTCTCACGACCGCGCTTAAACTCAGCTACCCACTTCTTGGCACTGGAATACGATGGAGCAGACTCCTCCAAAGTGCTCACCATATCTTGATGGATGTCTTTTGGTGATAGGCCTTTTTATTGAGGTACTTAATGACTGCACGGTGTACAATTTTATCCATTATTGAAAATTGCGTCAGATTGCTTCAAACAAATAACCACAAGAAATTTATATTGTGCGGTATCGGAATGCAGAATAAACTGCGTACAATAAATCAATACGACACGTACTAACAAATGACGGTAGATTTAAAAAGATGTCATAGCTCAATGTAGGTTAGGCCACGAACTTTTAGATCCACCCTAGTATCACAAACTCTATCATATTTAGACGTTTCAGCCGCAAGCAAGACGTAAATTTTCTATCAATTTTCGACCGTTCATGAAATATAATGTCAGTTAATTAACCTCTTTGTTAAAATTAAACTAACAAAGAGATTAATTAACTGATTGCAAAAAGAAATACCAATTTTATTTATGAAATAGCGGTATTAATTAAAACGATAGGACCACGATTGGAAACAATGTTGGAAATATTGTATTATTATTAAATTTATTACCATTTTAATATAATGTGTTATAGGTGAAAGTACAAAGTATCAACATGTTGTACTCCAACTGTCGTTGCCTACATGTGCAAAGTTTTGGTGTGCTGATAAAACTTTAGATATTACTTTGTTTTAACGCGATGTCATGTAAAGAGGATTTAGCTTTTATTAAAGTGGGACTGGAACAAGCAGCCATTGTTTAAGTAACCGTAATGTAAGTCATAAGATGTGTTATTAGTGTGCAGCGTACATTATATACCTATATTATTTATGCTACGGCTATGGTTCCAGGCGTAGCGTACACTATATATCATGTTAGGGCTGTGATTGCAATCGTAGTGTACATTGTGTACTTATACCGTGTATGCTACGCAGTTGTAGCACTTCTTTCGTCTATTGGTCGGCTGTGGCCGTAGTACTAGAGTGCATTGTGTACCTGTGTGGTGTACGCTACAGCTTTAATCTTAGTGGAATCATAGCGATCGAAGGGTGTACTAGACGTCACAATTGTGTGCAAGTTACTGTAGCGATACCGACTCAGGCACAAAACGACATATCGTCGCTGCTGACGTAATGAGATTTAGTACAATACGAGTGCGGAGCAAGCCGCACATTCTGATACAACATAACTGAATAATGTTTAGCGTTTGCAATAACAAGGCGATTTCAGTAACCACAGTAAATTTCCTTGTAATAGTTTCTGTTAATAGAAGCTGCGGATGTTTCGTTTTGACTTTATGTTTTATATCACAATAAGACAACTAAATTTTAAGGCAGCTTTACTACTTATTATTTCCTGTATACCAACAAATATACAATAAAGGCCGTAATTGAAAAAAGCCGAAAAAGTAAAATATACAGATAAAAGCTGGTGCTACCTTGCAAAAGATAGATAAACCCTATTTGGAATTACAAACCGCACCAAAAGAAGATAGAAGTGAGACAAAAAGTTATAGACAGAGAATATATAGAAAGATAGATAGATAAAGAGAGAGAGAGAGAGAGAGAGAGAGAAATATTTAATAACAGAATACGTTATACGCTTAGTTTCTTGATTGTAAAAAGCATAACATGGTAACCGCAGGAACTGGTTCAAAATGTTATTGACAATTCATAGTACGTTTTCATAAAGATATGCCACATGCAATTTACATAACAAGGTGCGTAAGGCTCATTAAACAGAGGTGGGTCTTGTGGATCATTGAATATTATTCTTTTATGTAGAAGCAGAGTAGTAGTTTTTATTTCATCCCTCAGGTACATGCATGGGCAATCCATGCACTTAGGACGTGCAGCGTATAAGAGTAGCAATGGTCGTTTCTTAACTGTTAATTAAAGACGTAGGATGTAGATGAGGGTAGTAAAATCGAAACAACTACTGAAGCGGTAAGTAAAGATAGGTCACAGAAAAAAAAATGTTTATGGATGAGATTTTTTTTCAACTGAGCAACATTTTTACAAACAAAATTGCCCTAATTATGCTCAAAATTCTTCCTTTCCAATTAGTCGACAGGGTGCAGTGTGCGCATTTCCGCCTTCTATGGTGATTTGGTGAGGTGTTTGCCATGAAGGAGTGATTGAGCCATGACATACATATGAAAATGGTATCAAAGTATCGGCACTTTATATTTTTTATTGTTTTATATTTGTGTGTTAAACTAACTGCAAATACTGTAAAAGTGATAAATGTTATTTGCAATTAAAAAAGAAATGTTTTTCTTTGTTACACATTCATGGCAAGAATCTACATGAGATTCGTGGCGATCAGTAGTAGTGAACATTGAGACTCGAGAGTTTATTAATAGAGAACTCAATGTGTGGTAACCATATAATTGTAAATGAACCACTAACAAGAAACGCATTCTTACAATAAAATACAAGTATTGTCATAACTAAAGTATCCGATATCACGTGACGAATAAGCTCGCTGAAGTGACAATGGGCTGGTCACAGACCCAGCAGAACAGGTCGCACATCTACAAGGACTTTGACTTCTCATGTTAATATTAACATTTGGTCAAAGCCGTTATAAATGAAACTACTGAAATTTAGGCTATAAATTTATAATCTTACAGTACGTCGAGAATAACATCATGGTTGGCGACAATTTAAAATCATCCCAGAGAAATAAACATTTTACAGTGACGTGTTTTCCTCTTCCCTACATGCAATGAATTTGTCATAACTAATCGTCGTCGTCGAATGTTGCCAGGTTCCTGTACATTACTACAATAATATAGATTTTTTTTTTAATGCGCTTACAGTTGAACACCCTCTAACGAATCCATGCCAATTTTCAGAAATACTACGATGCAAACAGGAAGCGCAAGTAATTATGAGACTTTTAAAGTTTTTTCTAGAATCAGCAGTAAAGTAATCGGCCAGTAGGCGTAGGGATCTGTTTGATTGATGATGTATGATTCTTATGACTTCTCATTTCCCTTTGGCAGCACTATCAACGAACGTACATTCCAGATATCTGAAAATACCCCTTTTTTGATACACGCTGTGTACATCAGCATTATTTCTCCGGAAGAAGCCGACCAGACGTTCCTGATAATCTTTCGAGTGATTCCGTCTAATCCGGGACTTGTATTCGGTAATTTTCTTATAATGTGTTTGACTGCACTATAGGAAAGAGCATGCAGTTGCAACTCGTACTTGTCCGTGATAGTTTTTGACAGTTTATGATGTAGCATCTGGGCATAGGGAGTACAGGAGCTGATGAATAGCAATTTCAATGTAATCAGAATAACCTTCTAGGAATTTTCCACTGTGAATGACCCCAATGATTTTCATTTCCCGTCTCGGCAATATCTCTAGAATGCTTAATTTCAGCGTCCTTCATGGCCACATTGTATTCTTGTCTGGCCACACGTAGGGATAGGTTCCTGAAGTGAGATATCGCCTGTGGGATTGCCTCGTATCGAGTTTTGCCAACATCGCCGTGCAGCCTTTACGGCGCAGCCGGTCCAGAGTCCAGAGCCCATTCGTAAACATAGCGCCGATCGAAAGTATCCCAATCTGCCCCACTCTCGCGAAAAAGGATGGTTCTTCTATCGATGTCGGTCTTGATACACATCTGATTATTGACCATTTGGTCCGTTGAATGTTGGAGACTGGCCCTGCTTTTTGTGAATGAATAAACCTCTGCTCGATATGAAGCCCTCCATTTGGGTCTTCCTTTTGTGTCTCGCCCTCGCCCCGAGTATTGATGACGCTCACAAGACTAGAGTGATGAATGCGCATTACTGTCTACGCCAATCAGTATAGGCTTTCCAGTTGGGTGATCCGGAACATAACTTAGGTGTTCGAGATGTCGCGCTATGTCGTGTCCATACTGAAAGTACGCTGAGTTTATGTATATGCAGGAATATTGGTAATCGATATGCATGACAGTGCAGTATTCGTGACTCAGACGGTGTAGTAGCGTAAACGCAATCTTGTCATTATTGACCCAAATCCCAGCTTTCGGAGTGGCTCCACACTGAATCAGTCTTGTCATGCCCAAATTTGTATACTGCTCTTAAACGGAAACGAAACCTAAGTTCATTTCACTGGCAATTTCAAGCAGATGGGGCAGCTTCCGATCCCTGAAGATTGAGCTGTCCTATCGAAATAATATTTCCCTCCTTATCCATATTGAGTCATGTTAACTGGCTGTTGTTCAACATATATACGGGCTGGGCAGATCGCAGAGTTGGTTACATGAGTGCTTGCATCTTTGGGCTTAAAACGCTTGCACGTAGCGCAGCGCAGAACTAACTTTGTCACTGACATTCGGCTCTACGATGTCCCGTATCCCCGCACTTACCTTATACCATTTCGGTTGCCCTATAGTATTTCTCGTAGGTAGTCGCATATATCAGCTTCGTCCCAGCCAATATAGACATTTTTTTTATGACGAAGGGGAATGCATTTACGCATGATACCTGGGAGCCCGGGTAGACCCCCAGACCTATGTTGGACTCGGCCATTGGGTAGCAATACCAACTAAACCCCTACGGGAGCCATCAGCCGCTATAAGTGGAGGGTCCCGGATCTGCAGGCAACAGGACCCCTCCAGCGACATGCTGGCCTCGGCGAAAAGGCCAGACTTCACCTCCTCGGAGACTGTCCGGCTACTCTAAGATAGTCCCCACGACGCCGTGTCTTTGGAAGTGGACCGGGTTCCAATCCCGGCCCGACACGGAACACAGGGGCACTACTGAAGGCGCTGCAGATAGCGCCTCTTTCGTATCCCCATTCGTCGTCGGCGGGGGGAGGCTGCGTCGGCATCCTCCTCTCTCACCCGCTCGTCGGCTTCCTTCTGGGACATGACGGTCTCGCAGAAGGATGCCATCGCCTTGTAGGACTCGTCGTTGCTGAGCATCGCGAGGATGATGCTCGACTTTGACAAGTCCCCTCCGACAACTGATATCAGATCGTGACGCAGCGCCGCCCATCTTGTCCACACCTCGAGGGTGTGCTGGGCCGAGTCCACCGCCGCGTCACAATCGTGACATCGAGTCGTCGGCTCCCTGCGGGCCGTCCCGCACAGATACTCATCGAAGCAACCATGCCCGGTGAGCACCTGTGTCAGACGGAAGGTGAGGGGCTTGCGCCTACGGCGCATCCACCGCTCGAGGACCGGGCGCAAGGCAGCCGTAATCTCTCTAAGCCAATATAGACATGACCAAGGCTAACTTAGAGCCGATGGGCACTCCGGCATGACCGTGGTATGCCGTTACATCCGCCCTTCTTGTAGACAACCTTGCAGTTTGAACGTACTTTCTGCTTAGTCCATGCAGGATCGTCCGAAAGATGGCAAGTAGGTCTTCAGGAAGGCTGTCTTCTGTCGGGCCCGTTCTTCGGTTGCGGATGGCCATCAAATGACGACGAGCTTTGGGCTCCGAAGCCTTCAGAGTTAACGGAGCAGCCGCTTTAAGTTTCTCGGCGGCCGCAGGTGAAGCGGCCCTGACCGCAATGCCAGAATATCCAATTCGGCGTATACTTTGCACTGGAATGCCCAAGCTACCAGGTTTTACTGCCAATGCTCGGCTATGGTGCCCTCAGAAGTCTTTATGTGTTTAGATAGAACAGTACTGCTTGACCCTGGTTAGCAGGTTAGGCGACCGTTGGCTGGCCCTTCGGTCGCTTCAAAGGCAATGCTCATGTGGGCGCGGCTGGAGTGACCGACGGAAATGAGCAGATGTTTATTGGGTTACCGGAGCTCATGGTCAGTTCAAGCTGCGCGTATTTTATGCGGCGCTCCTCACATCTCCTGCTCCATTCCTGCTCTTCCTCAGTCAACGTAATTGGTCTCCCATGAGGCCGCGTGCCTTCCACACTTAAGTCCATGGTGACGGCCGGTGAGCTGAATCCGTGCGGAGGAATCCTAGCAAGCCATATCCTGGGAGTGGTGAATCCCACCTCCCTACCGAGTAACATAAGCTCCTCAAGCTCCTGAGACTTGCGACGGACTTCCATCTCAAAGAGCTACCGAAGTCACCGCCATATCAGTCCTACTGCTATCACGTTTTAAAAGATGAAGAAATAAATAAAAATAATAGTAAATTTACACTAATTAGAAATACTGTTCCAGTTTCCCTTAAATAGTGGTCTTCTTTCTAAGTGCGGCTGTTAGCTTACAGATGGCGCTATTTGCTAGGAAACCAATTTTATATCCTAAGAGTGTATACTTTCTATCATGTTAAACAAGAAAAATATTTAAAACTATTATTTAAAAATAAACGCTCTTATGATGATGACTCAATATTAAGATTATGTGTCCTTTCACTAAAAAAACTTACAGTTTGTGTCCAGGTTGTGGGTAGAAAAATAAATTCCTTACCACGCCCTTTGTGTAGTAGGAAGAATTGTTAGCTGCGAAATCGTATAGATTTCGTAAACTGTTGTGTTACCATGATCACTATAATCCTTATGAACAAGACACAATAGTAAATAGTGGCGAAAAGTGGAAAAAATACCATTTTTTCGAAATACTTTAGCGCAACACGTATGAACACTGCCAATTTGACAAGAGCCGGACGAAAACACTAATACTAACCCAAGAGTAGGGGGCAATCGAGCTATTGGATACTTTTACGACTACCGTCCCCCATGAAAATCGACATAATAATTATAAAGACGCGTTGCCCGCCTTTTCCCCTCCCACACCCCAATGGGCCACCGACAACTCATGAACCGCATGAAACGCGACATGAAGATGTCATGTTACGGCGATATTATGTGAGCGAGAGGCACCTCCCCGGTCGTGCCGGCCCAATTGCGATGCAATGCAGCCTAGCACTACCTCTTGCTAAGAATATATACATAAATATTATGAAATCTCCAGCCACTCCATTGTCCTTTGTTCCCATGAAGGTCACCTCGTATACACCGCGCTATGCCCTGATTAGCGCGTCTATCAGTGGAATAAAAGAGTCTGAAAAAAGAAGTCTGCGAGTGAGCAACGCGTGGGCGGCTCTAAAGCGTAACTATCACGACATTACCTTGAGCGCCATAATTAACACATGTAGTTAGTAGCAGTAACTTTAGGAAAGTGTAAAATACTACCCCTCGGACTATGACAATCGGAATTACCTAGTGTTTTATTTCCGGTCGGAATTTTGTTAAAGCAAGAGATTATTTTTATAATATTAGATTTATTTTTTTAACTTCAAACCTGTACGAAACAAGTTCTTCACCTAACCAGTATTCATCCATCCGCCATTTTATTATACACGAAAAGACTTTTGCTATTGTGATTGGGACTCACGGATGAACCGAATACCCACTAAAATCCTGCATCTGTCATCAACACCTTACATTTTCGCTGGATAAGAAAAGCTTGATATATGTAACAATTATGTTCGTCGGGTACATAATTGAGAAATACGGGACGCAGTGAAAGAAGCGGGACTCAGTATGCGCGGCCGCCGGGGCCGGTCTCATTATTTACGGCGGCAAACACTAGCCGCTTTGCGCTGTATGACGATGACAGCGATCCCCACCATAGTTCAAGCCTTGTCTTGGCGGTGGGGCTTAGTATCCTGGGGTGAACCTAGGTGAATACAATTGAACTGAGGGGGATCTTTGCACCCATCTTAGAAGAAGAGGGGGATTAAAGATCAGGAGGAGGAATCCATCTCGGACCCCTATTTTAAGAAGGGGGGACCTAAGAGCAACAGGAGGAGGCGCTACTGGGAACCGGACAATAGACGAGTATGGAGTTGTCCTGTAGTGCGGAGCAACCCCATCTATGGTCACGGAGCAGGTCCCTTAGGGGGCCGACTAGCCGTCGAGGTATCCTGATGATTTGTTGTTCCGGGTCATCTAAGCAAGGGCGGCACTGATGCCACTCGCGGTGGTTTTTGTGGGTAATCGGCACGATCATGTGCCGCGAGTCCCACATACCACTGGACCAGGGCCGATGAAGGCGCGTAAATGCGTTTCCCCGCGTCAAAAAGAAAGTATGACAGCGATCGTTAGTGATCCAACCTCGTGGTACAATGTTACGGATTCCATATGTAGCAGACACCCGTTCTACATACATATTTTTGTGTGTTCGTATAGTGATTGCGCAGAGATCTAAATTCAATCAGAATAATAAAGATAAAAATATTTCACTACGAATACAGCAAGACTATAAAACGTTTTTATATGTATATAACAAAATAAAATAATAATAAAAAATATGTGAGAAGCGTTTTATTAAATTAAAATATTCTCATATAATGCATGATATACAAAAATATTAGCGTTCCGCACTTTTTCTAATTATTTAAATTTTGCTTCATGTACTTTTTATAGTACAAACGAGCCTCTCTACGACTACCGACGCCCCTGAACAACAGCATAATTACTATGCCGATGCGTTACCTTCGAATCTCCCCCCCCCCCATGGGACACCTATTGGTTAATCATTATATTAATCAATTGATCTATCATAGGTATTTCCTATATGGCGTCTGTAGTAATGACTCGCGAGTGCTCTTTCGCTTCGGGCTTTTAATGTCGACACACACTATCGACATTTAATACCTGCCTGCCTGAAAATATAATTAAGAACTGTAAAGAATGAGAAATACGGACGCCAGACAATTAACCCTATGTGAAAAGTAATAGAGTCAATTATAAATAATATTTGCAATATTTGCGTTGTCATCTTAATGTTTATGTCCATTTCCGCCTACTATTTGCCTACCGGAAATAAAAAAAAATAACATATCTCAACGCTATAAAGATTACTCATTATTTACAGCGTGAGATATCTTCAGATATTTCACATTATATTTTCTTCACATTCTAATCTAATAATTTCTGATCGTTACATTATAAATTTATTCATGTCATTAACATAATGGTGTCGATGTAATTTGTCTTGGCGCTGTTATGTTCTGAGCTTGGCGCGTATTTGACACCTGCCTCCCGGAAAAGCATTCAGGCGTGTCTTTTTGTGCTAGCTCCAAACAGGGTTTCAATTCAATTTAATGAGCCATGTATATCACACGTCATTAATATGTTTAAAAGTAAGTTTTTGAAATGAAACTTGTTATAACCGTTGCGATTTAAAACTGCGTCACGTATTTTATTTTCTTTTCCCAGTGTCAATGGATCTTTTGTACCATATGGGACAAACGAATCGTCAAAACCAATTTGATATGTATCGATGTCCATTTGCCCACAAGTGAATGCAGACGCATTACATTCCTTCACAACACAGTATCAAACCTTCAAAACACATACATAGACATAAATTGTTTTGAGCTTTCACGTATAAATCAATGATTCCTGGTCCCATACTAACAGGAACATGACAATATCTAAAAGTTACCGGCTTGCCTTTCCTGCAGATATAGACAGCCATTTGGAGAGGATAATATAGGTGCTGGGTATGCCGACATTATCGAAATGCAACCCAGGCGATGCAGCGTCTGTGCAGAGGGCACAACGCCTGCACCGATGTTTGGTGTAGAAAACAATACCAAGAGTGCCGGTGACCGATGATAAGTAAGCACAAAAAGTGTGGGCGCCTTGCGTCTCTTTCGGCAGTGGGAGGGTCCATCGTAGGCCAATTTAACAGTTACCGCCCGCTCAAGCCGTTCAGTCCCCGGCCAATAAGGTACTGATTTGCCACGGCACTGATTGTTTGGGGTGTAGGGAACACTAGAGCTAAGTAGTGGTATATTCTGACAATAAGGACAAGCCTTATGAATAATGGTGCAATTTTCTCAAGCATACAAGACCTGCGCAAAACTGTAATAATTCATGTGGAGCTTCTGTTATCAGCAACTGAAAGTCAGTGGGAAATTACAGAATAGCCCATGACGATATAAATAAAAAGTCACTCCGAATATGTTACGTTATTATCGGCATACGCACCCACTTTAATGGCTTCAAATGAAGCAAAAGACAATATCTATTACAATCTGGCTGAAACTTTGACCTCTGTGTCCGCCGACTGACTGTGTTAATTGTAAGTTAATTTGTCGTGGAAACATCCCCGCTCAGGACACTGTTACCTATTGGACGTGGTGCTGACGCGCAAGTAACACCTCTGCGAGGTTCTCCACACACGTTCACTTTACGTGCAGAATATGTCACTAACCATTCCTTGGTTCCACTGTAGGCAAGATTTTCACAATTCGTCAACTTCAGGAAAAGGTAGGGAGAAAAATTTACCACTGCTTATTGCTTTTGTATACCAAAACAAGGCGAATGATGCTGTAAGCAGGGATAACGCCTTGATCATTTTAGGCCCTATAGGGCGTCCACCAATTCTTTCTTGAACCTGTGAAAAGTTATTACCAAAATACGAGCGGTGCAATAGTTCTGGACGACGCAACCACATCTTAGGTCGACGTCCGAAGAAGTCTACGACAGGGCTGTGTCCTAGCTCCTACCTTAATTGGAATCTTTCTGTCTCTGCTAATAAGATGACCATAGGCGATCAATAGTAAGGCACTCACCTTCACATAGGTCTAATGGGAATCTTTTTGACGTCTCTCTATTGAAGTACAAACTTTATCGCGATAATCTACACGTTGACAGCCCCATATACGCAAATGACGCAGATTTTGTAGTAGAATCCGACAGTGAGCTACATGAGATTTTCCCGAGCATGTACTCTTTTCTCCATGTCTATAAATGTTAGAAACACACTACTGTTGGCTCAAGGCTGTACAGAAAATACTACCATTACCTTGAATGGTACTTTTCCAACAGTGGTTAATATGTTTTGTTACCTTAGCTCCACTGTGCAAAACAATCTCTCGCTGGAAGCAGAGATCGATTCTCGTATTGGCAGGGCTGCAACCATATTTGGCTAGTTCCGTTCATAAGTGTAGTACAAATATGACTTAGTTACTAAGACCAAGATCGTCCTACATGCTTACATCTTGAGCACACTCCTTTATAGAACCGAAACTTGTACAACGTATGCAAAGCAGGAGATACATGCGCTGTCTTTGGAACATCCCGAACATTCCTTGGTGAGATAGAGTTACTAATTACAGGCTGCTATAAATTGCACAGTTGTCGGGCTCCACTACCTCACTCAAACAGAGACATTTTCGTGGCTACGACATGTGCGCAGAATGGAAAATATTCGAATGTCGAGGTGTGTCGTACATCGAAAGCCAAACAAAATCTGATAATAAAAGACAGATGGGGCCGCAAATTTTGCTGTTTAAATATTGTGTCAAACTTGATGGGCGCGGGTTCAATTTTTGTCATACTGTTATAGTTTATATTAAAATAGAAGGACTATTAGGCATAAAGAGACTATAGGAGATTTAGTTAGACTTTCACATATATTTATTCGACGGTCTTTCCACATTAAGTTAGTAAAAAGGTGAGGGTATGAAGTCTTATCTGGGTAGTTGTCCTAGACACCCGGACTTGGATGGTCTTATATATATATATATATATATATATATATATATATAGATTCTTATTTCATTCTTCATACATTACTTACTTTCAATATATTTAAATAATATAGAGTTTAATAAAAAGAAAAATAAAGTTAAAAAAGTAGAGCTCTGAGAAAGAGCACACAATCAATAAAATTAACATTCTCTTGGCTTTATGAGGCAACTAAAATCAGGCAATATATAAACTCTGTTACAATTAAATAGAATTTAAGATCAAAACAACAATCAAACATGGCGTCGGTAAGAATCAAGAAATCAAGAACTCACCTATTTATGAAATATGATTTTTATTTAAATATTTTACTAGTTCACGGCGGAAAAAATAAAAATATTTAACTACGATTTGCTGAATGTAGACAGCGTCAGGATTAAATCAAGCCATCGTCCAAGCCACGCCGAAGAGAAAAAGAGTGACATTTCTTCAACACAGAGAATATTAAGCCTTACAGTCAAAGATGACAGATATCCTTTTTTATACAATATTTAAGTTTCAATATGTGTTGATTGTTAAAATAAAACGTGACAAGAACGCGCATGACCATGATGACTGGAGGAAATATTACGTGTTGATGTTACAGATCACGATGCAGCCTGCTTAGAAGTTCTGGAAAAGAAGAATTGGTAGTCACGCACAGAGCGCCACTCCAACTATCAACAACGAGTTTATCTGTACAGCGTGTGGACGTCCCTGCTGCTCTCGTATTGGCTTGTACAGCCATCAAAATCGATGTCTTAAAGGCGCTGCATAAATCATCTGTAATAGACCGAAGGTATGATGATGGTGATGAATTATGAACAACGAATTTTAATATTATTTATAGAAATTTATAAATGTTCAAGTATAGCTACTTGAGTTTTGTTACGATACAAGAGAAACGACCTAGTAACAGACGGAGGGACAAGTATCGATAGGTTTATTAGGTTCCAATTTGACCCTATGCGTAAAAGAAGTTCTAAACCGCCAGCATGTGTATTTATGATTTACTTTTAATTATTGTTTCGCCGTACTTTTATATTCCTTTTTGCTTATCAGAGTCTAACCAAGAGTAAAACGAATAATTATGGATAGCTTCATAATGACAAAAATTTCAGTAACAGAAGTCTTGTTTACAGAGACGAGTGGTTGTATTGAAATAACTAAAGGCCTTAAACAGCTTCATCCGTTGCGGAGACGCCACACGATAACATTTCATCCGACGACACGAACTGCAGCGACACATGTCGGTTAACCTGGCCCTATTGCAGATTTCCGAACTTGGTACCATATCTCACAGTGAAGTACCAAACACACTTTTACATAATATTTATTTATGTATTATAATATTATGACAATAAATACGAGCAAGCTCTTACCGTATGTATTACTTTACAATTTGACCATAACATCTAACTTTTTAAACGGGTCTTCGACTCTAAAACCTCATTCACCCATCTGCCATCTTTTCTTTTAAGTAAATGACAAGACTATGTTCCGTAGCCAACTTGTGGCTTATCACTTATGCTTTGTATTTAGCTACACATCTTATGCTTTTAAGTGTATTTTGAAGTGAAACCTTCATTTAGTGTGAAGGGTATTTTTGAGAAGGAAATAAACCATTGAACTCGTGACACTGTTCCTATTACCACTAACATAAAACACACCTGTTCACATGTGACGACAGATGTCGCTGATAATTTTAAGTCTCCTCTGTAAAAAGATAGTAAGTATCAATGTTTTTTTCTCCTTTAAATATGACTATAAATAAGTGTTAAATACATTAATAACATTTAGTGCTTTTGGCTTTGTAACTATAAATTTAATAAAGGGTTTGGAGGATTCTGTTTGTCTCTACAACTGCAACGCTATTTTCGTCACAATTTTTTAGTAGCTTTCCGGTTGAATTTATGGTGGTATACAGATTCTGAAATCCACATACTCACGGTAAATATGCATAGGTTGAGACATTTTGTATGGAATACAGTAAATAACCTTTATCCGCGCAAAGAATCTCCATATCCTGTATTTTGCGGAAGTTTTGCAATGCTTAAGATATAAAGATTCTTCGTGGGATAAAGGTAATGCCACCGTAATAATGGATACTACAGACTACAACGACAAAATTGAACGCCTTATATCGGATGAGTTTACTTACAAAAATGTCAAAACCAACCCAACTAAGAGCAATGTAAAAAGTACCAGTGATCTCATTAAATGACACTCCAAATCATTGAGTCTAGACGCTAAAAACCTAATCCTTCGTGTGCAAAACCGCCAAAACTGTATGGATTGCCGAAAATACACACGACTGGTGCAAATTACAATTTACAATGGAGTTAGAGGCTAATCATTCTTTAGCTTTCTTAGATGTTTAGATCGTCCGTAATCCCAACAACACATTCAGTCATACAGTGTATAGGAAACATACCCATACTGATCTGTATCTAAACGGCAATTCTCATCACCATCCAATACAATTGTCTACAGTGGCTAAATCTTTTAGAGCACAGGGCATCTGTGACAAGCAACACCTGGATACGGAACTTCAACATGTCAAGCAAGTCCTGCGTGACAACAAGCTTCGGGTTCCCTGAATGCTCCACAGAAGCCGAGTGAAACCAGCCAATGTATAGCGCTTACCCGCTATACTACGATACCTAAAAGGGGTGACTGATAAAATGGGCTATATTCTCAAGCGAGCTTCAATAAAAACTTATTTTGAGCCGCCAAAGAAGATTAGTCAGTTCTTACCATCAGTGAAATGCCGTATCCCTCTGCAAGATCTAGGAGTGTACAAGCTTGATTGTGACTGTAGAATCTCCTATATAGGGCAAACTAAAAGATCTATAAATACTCGCATTAAAGAACATATAGCCGAAATGAAACACCGATGTGTTAAAAATTCTGCGGTCTGTGAGCATGCTGAAGTTGGCCCCTGCCATTACATTAGATTTAATAAAGCGCAAATCCTCACTAGGGAACACCGATTCCTTCCAAGGAAGATCCGTGAGGCTATTGAAATTAAAAAACATCCAAATTTCAATAGAGAAGGTGGCTAGGTTCTTCCCTCGGCTTGGGATCCAGTGGTGAACATAATCAAATCAAAAACTATACAAAACACCTCAAGACAGCAAGATATAATAAGTACTGTTATCGTTAATCGGGACAACTAAAATTATAATTCTTCAGGTACTTTTAAAAACTTGGTACATCAGGACATCTGTCATCCACTCCACACGTGATTGCTGTGAAGCTTCTGAAACGTCGTATTACATAAATAATTTAATAAACCGCGACAAAATCTGCAAAAGTAGTTTTATTGTAATGACTAACATTCGCGTAAACTTAAGACATCAATTAGCAGTCTAACTTTGAAGAAACAATTTTTATGTCTTTTTGGTCTTTAGTCTTAGTCACAATAACCAGCAAATATCTGTAATCGTGTGATAGTAGCACGAGCTTCTCATACATAAACATGTAGTCTGTTAAGTCCACAGATATTAATATTATTACAGTCCCAAAATTTTCAATATTTCTTTTGTATAGCCCAAGGAGGCAAACGTGCAATCGGAGCCTTTTGATGACTAACGACGCCCATGGACTTTCGTTACGTAGATGTCTTGACCTCCTAACCACCCCCACCACCCCCAATGAAATTACTTGCAATATCAGAATAAATAGTAATACTGATCATGTTATTTGATTTATTGGTAAATGAGTCCAGTGTCCACTTGTTGAAATTTATGGAATTTAAACTTACTTACCTATGCTGTGATAATTCACTTGCAACTTTTTTTCTAAAAATATTCTAAAAAGACATACGTATTAAAAATTAGAACATTTAAACAATTAAAAACCAACAATTATCCATCACTTTAACAAAGAGAAATGCGCTGGAATATACAGGATACCTAACAAGAAACTATACCTTTTGTTGCTATATTACCTATACATTATTACAGCTATGCTGTCGCATTTTGTCCAGTGCGTGATCTGAGTCCTGGTCTGCCCCCAAGTAATAAGGTACTTAGGTAACTATTATATTTAGTTAGTTATGACTTCTTAAATTTACGCGAATGTTACACATTATTATAAAAGTACTTTTACCGACTTTATCCTGGTATGTGTAAGAAATTTAGAATTAAAAAATTTCAGCAGCTTTACAGCCGGAATGGTCATGTATGGGTCCAGATGTCAAATACCCTGATAATGTTATATTGTTGAATATATTTTTATTTTTACCACCCTTAAATAGGTGTCTTAATAATATATATTACTTACTTGGTATAAAATCAAGACTGTAAAAGCGGTCCAAATAGAGATCATTTTATAAAATAGTATAGGAGACAGCTCGTCGACTAGCTAAGCGGTCACAGCGCCGCGTAGCTTCCATATCACGTGCACGATTGTCAAAAATAACAGGAATTTTCTTAGACATTTTTTTTGCGTTCAACATTTTTAAAACCGAGTAGACAGAAAAGGCTAAGAACAATCTATAATAATAAACAATATACAAAAATTTCTAACTACTAACCTGTACTATGGCCTCTATAATATTCAGTTTCATGGGTACATATTTTAGCACTGAGATATAAGTTTGGAGTAATAATTATGAAGTTAATTCACTGATATCCGATCCTCAACAGCCCCTAGTTGGACGAGGTAGTTACTCATTTCATGACAACAATCCATTTACATACATTTAATTTGAAGCTATGTATTGAACGAATAGAGATATTCATTGACTGATGTTGAGGCCACATTGCGTGAACATATTATGCACATACAAACTCTACAAAACCTTTTTCTATATTCTATCTATCGATGGTTACTAGAGATAGGATTTTATTATAAACTCCATACGAAATGTGTATACATTATCATATATATTACTCGAATATGTATTGATTAAGAAGACGGCAGTTAACCGTTCGAGACCCTCATATTCATTAATTTTCTCTAAACTGTTACACATTTAATAACATGAATAAAATGGTTATTAGCTACTTTTAAAAATCAAGGTTTTTTTTAATATTGTTATTGCCTTGATATAGAGAATCCATGTAATGTCGAACTTAATTTATAAAATTATGTACATTTTCCCGTAG
Organism: Eumaeus atala; assembly: GCA_017140195.1. Classification (NCBI taxonomy): domain Eukaryota; kingdom Metazoa; phylum Arthropoda; class Insecta; order Lepidoptera; family Lycaenidae; genus Eumaeus; species Eumaeus atala. Next base: position 84,248 of record JAFELO010002527.1, read on the forward strand.
AGAACAGAATCAGAAACGTCGGCACTATAATAAATGAATGCAGTAACAGAAATTCAAGCTGGAATTGTATGCATTGAACTGAAATACTAGAGAATCTTTTCTAGATTGAATAGCACAGTCTTATAACGACAATATATCCTCGTTCTTTTTCTTTAGTCTCTATATTTTGCTAGCATCAAGGTCCTTATAATGAACACGTAGGATGACATGTTTTATTAGTCGTCTCCTAGAATGAAGAAGTCAGAATCTCTTTTATTCCGTTCCGAGCTCCGGAATCAGGATTTCGGAGTTTACACCTCCACTACAATATTTATTGCGTATATTTTATTTACTGCAAAGATGGCTTATCCTTGTAGAGAGTCATGTACGTAGCGATAAATAATGTTACAATTAAAAATAAAAAACGAACGAAAAGGAATAAAGAGAACAAACTCGCTGTGATTGCATTACACAAATTATGTATGGAGCCAAATGAAATTTTTTAAACTCGCCATACACTTGGCATTAGTCAAACATTTGTGTACCGGGCTATTAATGTGTACATCAAGACTTCCTCTTTAGAGAAAATTTTGGCCGTCCACGTAGTGTTCGTATGAAGGAGACGGTCTAAGCATTAAGAGAAAAAAATCTAAGATATCAAAAGATTTTTCCTAGGGAAATAAGGATAGCACCTAGTGCCATGTCGCGTATTTTAAGAGATAACTTAGGATTTGTAGCCTGTAAGAAACGCAATGCTCATTTCTTAAATTATAAGTTAAAGACGAATAGGGTGGTAAAATCGAAACAACAACTGAAGTGGTATGCAAACGGAGGTCACAAATAAATTTTATTCACTGATGAGATTTTTTTTTTACAATTGACCAACATTCTAACAAACAAAATGACCGCATTTATGCTCAAAGCTCGAAGAAAGCTTTGCAATTAGTCGACTGAGTCCCACATGGGCAATATCCGACACCAGGAACGGTTTGTTAGGGTGTTAGCTTTGAAAGGCTGTAGCTATGATTGAGTCAAATTTTTATGACAGTGGCATTAAAATATCGGCAAATCATCAAAATATAAGTGCAGCGAGATACCATCCTTCCAACAAGACACGGCGCCGGTTCATAATCCAAATTATATCGTTTATATCATATAGCTTGATATACGTTTGGATTTGGAGTCCCTAATTGGCAGTGAAGTATTTCCCCATGGAAAGAGTGCTTACTTCTATTGATAGCTGGCCTCGACTTTTAAAGGACTGTATTTCAGCCAATGATGACAATTTATGTTATTTTAATTTTAATTTTTTATATTTGTGTAACTGTAAATTAAACAAATAAAATGTTAAAGTAATAAATGTTATTTGAAATTTAAAAAATGATTTTCTTTGTTACAACATTTACGGCAAGATTAGGTACGTATATTGGAATAAATAAGTAAGGGAAATTCATCATTATACAATATGTTTAAATAGTTGATTACAATCATTGTTTTACAAAAACACAAAATACACAATTTCATATTCAACTGTCATTTTAAAGCATCCGTGATTGTACATAAACATATTTTTTGGAATATCAATCTAACGTGTATTATTTCAAATTGAAATTTCAACCCTACATGTGTTTAAGTTGGTACATTTATTCTATATGGACGGCTTTGAGACAATCACTGTATATCTTGATATTTTTCTAAATCTATGATTACAATGAATTATTTTATTACCTAGACACAATCTTTAGTAGGTCCTAATGAGTGATGTAATAATAATAATAATGTCGCCCAAATACCAATAACCAATAACACTAAGGTCTGACCCGAGACCCATATATATATATATATATATATATACGTGTATATACATGAAGACCTGGACAAAATATCAGCCGCTTAAATATTTTCAGTCTGCGGGGGTTTTGAAAAACTAATTATTAAGTACTCATTTATGCATACATAGAACCTACATCATTTCAATATCAATCTCTAACAAACTACGGCTTGCCTATAAAAGTACATTTCACCTCATTCGAGATGAACACCACTGCTGCATCGTGGCTTATTGGCTCAGGGGCTCAGGGGAATGTAGGCCTGTTT
>JAFELO010002527.1:86448-102469 GCA_017140195.1 Eumaeus atala
CTTTTCGTCAGGTGATGTGTGCACTATCTAAAGGTAAGATACTCTATTTCCTATGTTTTTTACTTTCCGTTTTACCATTTTATGCTAAAAAAACATTTTTAACAACAAACTTAAAAATCGATGTCCTATTATGCTTTTTATTTCTGAATTCTGAACACAAAGGGAGTCAAAATCCCTTTGATGTCTCGGATTATGTGTCATGCCCGATATATTAATATCTAAAGTTTTAGATATCTGTAATAATACAATAAGGCTGAGGAATTCTTTAGTTTGTTAGTTTAAGTACACTTATATCAGGAATGGCATTGTTGAATGTGGAAACTTCCTTTTGTGTAACATTCATGAGGAAGGTTAACTGCTGTTTATCTTAATGCTGTGACCAACAGGACGTGAGTTACGCGAGTTGATATGTGGGGTGCTGCCTGTTTTTTTACAAACCAAAGTATAAAAAATTACGAGTTAAGAAACAGCCGAAGTGACAGTCAGGAAACACGGGTATAATTTGAAAAATGCGGTGTTAATTTTTTTGTATGCGGACGCACCCGTGGATATAAAGGTCTATTTACACGTATTGAGATCAAGGATGAAACTTAATTTTATTTCATTAATTGCATGTAAACACAAAAATATGTCGTTAAGTAAATTTTAATTTTCGACTTGCTACTAAATTCTGAGTTTATATGCAATAAAACACTTAGAATTTAATAACACATTTAACAAGGTAATACGCGGCCTTTAGTCTGTCATCCCATTTAAGATGGTTTGCTCTTACCTCTCAAATTTGATACGGAACCCATAGTGTGGAAGTCCGACTCGCATTTGGTCGGTTTAATTTTTAAATAAATTTAGAGGCGCTTTAGGCACTTTTTAGGAGGAATCTTTGGTTGACGACGCGGGGTTAAGTAACGATCCCTAAGTTGATTGATATATCTAGTGTTCGACACCTTAGGGCGAATAATTTGGGGGTTACAATCTCTCTCCTGGAGAAGAGCCCAGAAGGGTGCCAGCTGATGGAGCCGCGGATCTGTGCTAGCACGTCCCCGTGGTGCCATCGACAGGCGGAAGAGATGGAACACCATTGGAGGTTTAAGTGGTAGTCGTAGCTATAGCGGTATGCGTAAAGTCATTTCCCCCATGGACGAAAGGGCAAGTATAAGTTCTTTTACAAATTGCATAATTTTAAATTGTGCCCACATCTTTTATACAGACTGTTTGGAGACGAAACTTTTTATTTCTGTAAACCAATGTTATAACTATAACTCAGGTCAAAACATCATGCTCAAATAACTTACATTTGGTGTGAATTATGCTTATCCTTGAATGGAATTGCACTCTTGCCGAAATGTCACTAACGATAAAATTATATCGATATACATATTCGCTTACAAAATATTTCTGTACTTGTGCCAAAAATTATAAGTTACGAGTACTTTAGTGTATAACCGTTCCATTGCTAGAGCTCAGTTCTGATGATTAAATCTGGCGAGTCCATACAACGAAACTTGAAGTATATTCTAACTCGGCACTTTGTACTTTTTGAGGTTTTTTAACTATTATCTACTACTATCATTGCTTGCGTCTTCGTCCGCAAGGGCTGCAGATAAAACCACGCGGAAAATTTAGTATGGATCCAAGATTTATATACAACGTAAGTTCTATAATGCCATAATCATTGAAAATCCTGATCGTTTGAAGTAAAAATTAACGTGTATAATTGCACACCAATATTTAGAAGGCAGCGTCGGCGCTCTAACATTTGTTTAATTCTGAATGAAATTAGTACGTAACTCATAAAGACGTGTTCATTCACACAGCTTCAATCTTTGGAGGAAAGGGGCAAAAAGACTTGACGTCATGCATCTTGGAATAGTTGGCAGACCTTCAACAACATGTGACAGCTCTGCATAGTAATCGATTCCTGGAAGAGCGAGTAGCTCGGGATCGGTTGTTCTAGCAGAAATTGAGAAAAAGGCCGATGATAATTGTAACACAAATCGTGTAGTAGAAACGCTAAAATAAGTCAACAAAATAGCCTTAACACTTGGGCAAGCTTCTTTGTCTTAATCTAAATATTAATCATCTAAAAAAGCACCTACTCTGACTAATAATATCAATGCAGAAGTAAACCTGTCTATCTGTGAGGTCATCACGGTACAACTGCTGAACTGATTTTGATGAAATTTAACATATACTTGATATTCTTGGGGTGGACAGAGGCCACTTTTTACCACTTTTCCACAGTAAACGGACGGTTGTAGCCTCTTTTGGTACCTACATAGTCACCAAAAGAGGCTCCAACCACCCGTCTACTCATTTATGGTGGATATACTACATAACATGGATATATGAGATATCTGAAATCTGAACGCGTCGTAGGCCGCGAACTGCGAGTGTACCACGGACGCTTTGTCCTAAAGCCTTCGACGACTTAATCGGCGCGTTCAGATTTCAGCTTTCTCATACATTTCCATAAATAGGTAAGCGAGCGGTTGTAGCCTCTTTTCATGAATCCATCGAAACTTTTAAATATCCGTAGGATCAGAATTCGACACATCCGTTACCATCCTTCATCCCATCCCCCTTAAGGGTTATTGGAAAGTCACAAAACGGTATAGAGAAGAAAACTTAGATGTCATGTTACGCCGGTTGCGCTAGCGGGAGAGACTACCCCGGTCATGCTGGTCTGATTTGAATACAGTGGAATATTCCTATGACCAAACTGCCTAGAGCTATAAAAACCAACATGGTATACTGTACTTCTTTGCGACATTATAGCAGGCAATATGGACTGTTGAGGAGTGATGAGACACGTGTGTGTGTTTCGTCTAGATGAGAACACAAATAATTTTAATGAGCAAATTTTGAAGTCGATTTTTTACATGTAAAATAGTATCACCATTTTTTAGTTACATAAAAAGCGTAGTTGCTAGTGAGAGCAAGGCTGAAGCGCAAAAGCGCGGCAGGTCGCTGTTACATGACTGACGTTTCTAGCTCGCTTTTCTCTTCAGAATCATCATTCTTTAGGAGTTTACAATGCTTTACACATTTTACAAACTCTGAGCCTATAACTATTTGTACTATAAAAATCAAGTCGAGCTACACCCGTTATTTTAATTGTCAGGAGAAAAAAATTGTTGCTTAACTATGGAATATAATTTATTACTTAAGCCAGGCAACGTCTGATAAAATATTCATTCTGATTTATTGCATAGTACCCAAATACGATAGGTACATTAATTTTTACGTCTCGTAAATGCCAAGTTGGCCTGCTACCCGATTTAAAACCTTTTGCCCGCTCCCTGAATATGTGGTTTCTGTTTTTACTAACGGACTCGTTTGTTATTTTTTCTTTTAATGGTAAAGTCCGCTTCGTTTATTTTAACGTTACCTTTTTTATTTCATCTATCATACCTATAACTGAAATACCTAAACCATTTTTTATATATTTCTACATTTTGTTAAGTTAATATAGAAAAATCCTAGTCTGTGACAACACACATATGTTTATCTGATGTACTAAAAGGCACAAAACTGAGGCGATAACGAACATTCAGTACAAAATTTTATAATTATGTCAAACAAATATTAATAGCAAAAAACGGCTGCTTTAAAAAGTATTTCAGCTCACATAAAAATTGAATCTATAACCAAATCAACGTCTAACCCAGAATATCAGCAGTAAGAGTATCTGTTAAAGTGAACTTAAAACTGAAGGTAGTAAATGGATAAGCAATAAAAGGAACACTTAAGTCTATGTCTTTTTATACGTTACCTTAGTACTTTGGCTTAGAAGGAAAATATTAACTGCTTTTATTGAGCTTCCTTTGTGTATTTACCAATCTTTATATTGAGGCGGGTATACAACACACACTTTTTATGCACTCCGCAAGTTGCGGCAGTATTTGTAAAACACCACCGCCCCATCTCATACAATTTTGGACCGTCTAATATATTCTGTAATGTCTGACCTCATATTGATGCAGGTAAATTAGAGACTAGCATCGCCTCACGGATTACCCTCAAAATTTATTTCCTATTTGTTGCAGTTTCCCATTAGGTCATGTAGCCTACAGCCTTCTTCGGTAAATGGACTATTCAACACAAAAATCTTTTTTCAGAACGGGCTAGTAGTTCCTGAGATTAGCTCGTCATAGAGACAAACAAATTTTTCAGCTTTATATTATTATAGATTTTGCTTAAGACATAATACGCTTATATTATGTATTAACAAAGAGTGAGTGTGGCAACATGGACCTTGGATCCTACCTTATCCTATGAAGGGATTTATTTCAATAAACTCGCGAAAGCTTCGTTAAGAAGCGATTGTTTGTTTTACAAAATATATGATGAACAAGCAAGGGCCGTATGACGATTATGTTCGCTCGATAATAACAAGCATACCCTTCAATAATATCCTGGCTACCACAGGATATGCATTAGTATTGTCCATCTTTCTCGACTCGACATACGATGAGAAAAATCTACATCCCAGCATAACACGGGAATAGAATGTAATGAGAATACGGCGTATCGTATTCTTATTATTAACTAACATTATTGCTGTTTTTAGAAGTGTAGCCTGTCTGTTGTGTTAACATAACTAAAAATCAATAATTTCGTAATATCTAACTGACCGTATAATATGTAGTCGACCGTCAGCCCACGCGATTCCTCTTCCCGTCACCCAATATTTAGTTTCAGTTATTCAGACGAAACAAAACATAGTGTCCATTACATACTTATTTGGAGATTAATGATGTTTCATTTGTATTTATGTGAATAAAATAAATCCCCTGGATTGGAATATCAGTCAAAAATATTATCTATTTATTGAGTCTCTAGTTCCACAACACATGATTCTAGATGTATTTATTTTGGAAAGAAGAGGCACTTCTCGGAAAAGATCTGTCTGATGAGAGAGAAATCATCACGGAATGAATAAAACAGTCAATATATCATCACATACTAAATATAAAATCTATTTTTGTGACGGTGGAGAAAAAATGTACGAATTCTGATTTCAGTTTTTTAATGTGTTAACTTCTTTGACGGCGTTATGCAAAAAAATTAAGAAATCTATACGTAGCACAAGTTGCTTATAGTAGCTACGTATAGCAATTTAAGATTGTGTAGTTTTCACTTCTACCAGAAGTTTATGTCATACTTTTCCTTTTAAGCTACGTTTTCCGGGCTATGGAAGTTTACAAAATATATCAAACTCGTATTGATGATAAATATTTAAGTTATGAAATTTGACACATTATAAAATATATATATATATAATATATATATTCTTTGGCGCGCGATACCCTGTTTTAAACTAGAGAGCAGCGGTTGGGACTAAGCTGCAGCAATCGGCTTTTCCCTAGTAACGTTTAAATCGAACGCGAAACCGAAATATCATTTCCACAACTTTTTTGATTTATACCGTCTAGTTCATAAAATATTTTGATCACACAAGTTAGGCATCACACAGTCGTACTGAAATTATTTATATTGAATTGGCTCATACCCCAGAAAGTATGTTATCTAAGCATACCATCTGAAGTCATACATTACTCAAACGGCTCTTCTCTAAACCTGCTCAAAACTTATAGATTGAACTAAAAAAGCACCCGTAATATGAAAATTTTAATATGAAAAACTAATTCCTGGTAGAAACTGAGAACAAATATTTTTATGATATAAGTTATTTAGTATCTCAGGGAGGGTTTTAATATATTGGTTGCCAAATATTATATGCCAAATATTAACCGTTGGGCTCCAGTAGTTACATTTCATTAAATTCAATAGAAAGTACTCAACAATGGGGGTAAAAGACTGTTAAAGGTTTAGACTGACTTTTAATTACATTGATTTAATGATGGTCTCTTCTCAACGTCCAGCAAAAGAAGAGAGTGTTATTTCTTCGTCACCGTGCACAGTTTTAGTCTAACAGTCAAAGATGACAGATATACTTGTTTACAAAATGTTTAAGTAGCAAAAACATAATTGTTACTCTACTAATAACGAAATAAATCTAAACACAGCTCAAAGTTGTTTAAATATTTAGTTATTTTAATCCTTAAGTAATTATTTAAGCCTTTAGTTTTATCCAAAAAATAATTTGAATATAAAGCGTAGGATATGTTTTATAAATATTAAATTATTGAGAGTATCGAAAGCTAATGTATGTTTTGTATATTATGTATTTGGTTTATTATTTACATTAATAATATTATCAGTACTGCCTTTACATTGTTAACAGAATACATAAAGGAAGATGCACTTTTGTAAAATAATATAATTGCCGAAGGACAATCACTTAGAGCAATGTCGACAGGTCACTGTCGACTCAACAACGTCGTGTCAAGTGTGATTTGCATAGTTTATGAATCTTTATCGCTTCACCAACATAGTTCAAGCTTTGTCGTAGAAGTGGAGCTCAGCAGACTGAGGTAAACCCGAACATTAGTAGACGGCGCTCTTTGTACTTCCCTTATAAGAAGAGGAAATAAAAGGACAAGAGCAGTAGAAGCTTTTGCGGATGGAAAAGGGATAAGAATGGAAACATCATCCAATTACTATATACCAAATTCGGTAGGATTCTCCTGTGATGCGTGACAACCCCTCTGTGGATATGGTGTGTAAGGGACCGCTCTTCAAGTACTGACTGGCCGTCGAGGTGCTTTGTTGATTTGTAGTTCCGGGACACTTCACCAATGGTGGCATTTATTGCACTAACGGTTTTCAGTGGGTATTCGGCACTACAATGTGTTGCGAGCCCCACACACCACTGACCACCCAGGGCTGGTTTTGGCGATAGAATGCATTCTCCCGCGTCAACAAAATAAAGATACTAATGGCTCGGTCTGGCCTGGTACAGGATGCCTATTTATGATTGCCGACAGACTAAGTCGCTGGCGACTAGTGGACTGTGCGTAAAAAGCTCTTACGATCAGACGGCAAATTGTTTGCCTACGGTTTATATTTTGCACCGGATTATCAGGCCTGCGACTTAGCTTTTTGAAGTTATACTTCTCTCCGTGCGTTAGGGAAATATGATGAGATTAAGTTGTACGATGCGCGCGCACACTGTCACGATGAACCGACACCCCGAAGATATAGTATAAGTCTAAGGAGGTATAGTTAACATTTTAGTTTTTGTCGGGCAACAAAGAGATCAAGCGAAATTAAACAATCATCTGTGAATGTTTACTTATCTCTGTGGACAGTGTGACTAGGCCGATCTTTAATATAAAAGAAACAAATCTCTTAGGATTTGGTCTCAACTTTACGTTTCGTTGGGATTCTTTGTTGAAAGTGAGACAAAAAGTAACAATTAACTGTGTGGCAACGTAATTCTGACTTAAATTAAATGTAGTTTTGGTTCAAACTTCCTAATATCCTTATTCCGCTGCATTAAAAATATGTTAATAACTGAATTTTTAGAAAAAAATCCAAAAACCAAAACAGAATATCTCAATTTTTTATATAATTTATAGGGGGACAAACGAGCAGTCAGATCATTTTGATAACTACTGACGTTCATAAATTCAAGGGGAGGAGAAAAGCCTCCGCTTTCCTTGAATGTGAGTATCCATTAGTGCCCCCAGCTACTCACATAACGCAGGAAACGCGACATCGTCACTCTACGCTGGTATGATGCGAGCGACCCCAGTCAGGTCGGCCCACGCCAAAACAACTTTGCTATCTCTTAAAACCTTATAAAAGTTGTAATGTAGCTGTTGATTGATAGCAGTGGATATCACCACAGAAGAAGTATATTAACAGTCGCTCAGCTATGCCCGAATCAATGAAGAAAACGGTCTGTCTATTTTATTTAAAAGTGTGTAAATTTGAATTAGATGATTTGGGTTGCATTTTTGTCATAACATTTTTCACGGAAATGCCGGAAAGGATAAAGATGAACTATACGTCGCATACTAAAGTCAGAAATTTTTTTCTTGTGTTTTGAAGCCCCGAAAAAAGCCATACATCTAAGTCAATGCAATGAAAGCCATACATCTAAGTCAATGCAATGAAAGCCATACATCTAAGTCAATGCAATGAAAGGATACAGTCGTCTATATGTACATTTCCTATGGGATGTATAAATGCATAAAGTGAATTGTAAAACACAAGTTTGTGGTAGATTTTTTCAGCGATATAGTTATGATTTAGCCATTTTCAGATTTATTACTTCTGGCCTAATTTTGTGATTTTGTGACTTTAGAATTTGAGATAGATTATAGCTTGATTCCTCGAAGCGATTTATTGAATTCGATTTTATAAAGACATTATGCTCGTTACCGAACCCTCGGTTTGCGATTCCGACTTGCACTTGGCTTGTTTCTTTACATAAAACGAAGGCTGGTAACTGTAGCTGATGAAACTACATCCAATTTATTCTCCTTTAAATAGTATTAATATTTAGTATTAATACTATTTAAAGGAATAGTATTTTAGAACCGTTTTGAGCAAATATAGCCGCTTTTGAGGGGCAGAAAGTAGACTTCAAGAGGTTGCCGACTCTTAACTAAATCATCATCATCATCACCAGCTAGATGAAGTCCACTGCTAGGCCTCCCGCATAGAGCGCGATAATTTGACTAAATAAATGCGGACAATTCAAAAGACTGCTTATAACATAAGCTGTTTGTAGATTTTCTTTTGTGCTACTGCTTATGTGAATTCCTGCCCTCGCCATGGTTAAGAACTTCTCCTTGTTATAGAGCTCTGTAGACTATGATTTTAATCCGCACTTAATTGAAACTAACTGTACTGTGGTGGCTGCTCTTCGCACCTCTTGTCAATTGTGTAAGAGAGGACTACAAAACAGAAGGACGAAGCGCTTTCTCGGATGGAAAAATGGACATGGTTGTTGTCATTGTTCTACGGTGTTGGACAAACCCACTGTTGGTTAGGTTGAGGAATGATTAATATCATCAGGACGGACGGTAATCTGATGTCTTAGTGGGCGTTCGATACTAACATTTGCCGCGAGCCCCAACCGGAGCCGATGACGTAATTTCTATACAAAGAAATATTTAATTATTTATTATATTTACACTATTTACAAAAAACTCACCTGAAAGTAAAGAAATGACAATTACCATCTATTCCTACACTAATTTTAATTATTTCAATTTGCTTTAAAATATCTCTTTTATATTGACAAAAAGAATCTTTTATTCCCAGGAATTTTTCTTTTTGACATTATTATATCAACAACAATAAAAAATATTTCCTTTACATGTATTTACTCGAAAAAAGGGAATGGAAAAAAAATTATAATATATTTCACATTATTGGAACAAAAGTCAGGCGTGCGAGTATTATCGGAGGGGACTTGTCAAAGTCGAGCATCATCCTCGCGATGCTCGGCAGCGACGAGTCCTACAAGGCGATGGCTTCCTTCTGCGAGACCGTCATGTCCCAGAAGGAAGCCGACGAGCGGGTGAGAGAGGAGGCTGCCGACGCGGCCTCCCCCTGCCGACGACGAATGGGGGTACGAAAGAGGCGCTATCTGCAGCGCCTTCAGTAGTGCCCCTGTGTTTCGTGTCGGGCCGGGATGGGAACCCGGTCCACTTCCAATGACACGGCGTCGTGGGGACTGTCTTAGAGTAGCCGGACAGTCTCCGAGGAGGTGAAGTCTGGCCTTTTCGCCGAGGCCAGCCTGTCGCTGGAGGGGTCCTGTTGCCTGCAGATCCGGGACCCTCCACTTATAGCGGCTGATGGCTCCCGTAGGGGCTTAGTTGGTATTGCTACCCAATGGCCGAGTCCAACATAGGTCTGGAGGTCTACCCGGGCTCCCAGGTATCATGCGTAAATGCATCCCCCTTCGTCACCAAAAAAAAAGGCGTGCGAGTATTAAGTAGGAAAACTAACGAATCCGACGTCGTGATGTTCATACAAACTATTACCAAAATAATTTGCCTTTGTTATCGGTTTACAAATAATGACTCGTCTTCATTGTTTTATTATTTTCTTCTACTTTCATATAAAAAATTAATGCTAATTTAATTAATAACAAATTACAAAGTACTTATCTGTTGGTGAAATTCACTCTCCGAAGATCTACCTGTCTCAAGAAATTATCATTTTCAAAGAGAAAAGTTGGTTTAACATCTTTGTTTCAGTAATTCTTCATAAAGTAATTTCAAACAAAAATTGTGTACTTTGTTTTGTAATAATTCATTTAGCTCAATATCTTAACATTATGTAAGTAACATTATTAACGTGAGATGAAACGTTTTCAGACTCTAATTGGCTTAGTAAAGATCATTTTATTGTAAGTAATAATGTATCTTAGTGAAGGTTGCCTACGGTCTCATCGTTTCTGATGATTACAGGTTTCAGTTACAGATCTCTCATAATAATAGTACCACCGTAGTCAGAGCTTCGTTTATTCTATCCGCCACAGAAATAGTAAACTAGTTTTAGGACTTAATCTAAAACAGCCCATTGGGGGAAAGTGAAGAGGTTGGCAACGCATGGTTATGGTAATTGTACTGATGTTCATAGGCACCGGTAGCTGTAACGAGGCTTCATTTTCGCGTTTGTCCCCGTTTACTATAAAAATGCAGGATATCCTCGTAGTTTTGGTGTCTTTGTGCCCAGAGCGTAGATATTAGAAAGGCAGCATTTAAATTACTAGTAAAACAAGATTCCGATTTGAAGTAACACTAAAAAAAAATTTACAACAGGACTTAACAATTAAATATATAAAGGTAAATGAAATGTACAAGACGTAGAGTTTGTGTAGGTAACTTTGCATAAAAGAACAATGGAGTGAACAAGTAGCATCGAAACAACCGTTCTTTGTGATAAAAGTGCAGAACATTTCCACGCTCGAGAAAAATCATATTTGACTGATTGACGGCGGTACTAAGGAAAGTGTTTATGGAAAATTTAAGAGCCCTTTGTAAGTGAAAGCAAGACATAGAAAACTCTAAGATTGATTCTACAGTCTGTATATATCTATGTAATTGTATATACTCATCACACGGAATATTCGATTTCAATGTTCCAACTTGGCACAAATATCCCCTTTACATATACGATGGAGCTTCTGCCCCGCGCGCCATGGTGTATAGAAATATTTAACGTTTTATATTCACGTAATACATTGTCTTTATAGAGTCTTATATATTTTCTGAAAAACCTTGGCCGTTTCGCAAAATTAAATAATATTTTTATATAATAGTCTCATATCACGGTGTTTATACGCGACACAGACTGTAATTATTGAACCGGTATTGATGAAATTTCGCATACTTATATATCTGACACTATAGCATAGTATATGCATAGACATTTTGTGTTTTTTGAGTGACAGTTTTAAGCAATATATGTTATATTGCTTAAAACTCACCGTATATGTTGTAACAAAGACACATTTTTTTTTTAAATAACATTTATTTCATTTACAATGTGTTAGTTTAATACACAACAATAAGAAGGTGGTCTCCAATGGCTGCAATACAGTTCTTTAAATGTTGAGGCCAGTTATCAATAGAAGCACACACTCTTTCCATGGGGAAATTTTTCACTGCCAATCTTTTTTTAGGGACTCGAAAATATCATGGCGTGTAGAGCAAGCTATACTCTCCAAAAATGACTGTAAATCATAAGTGCGGTCTTCAGCTCTGGTCAAGTCCAGAACGTTAATTTTAATCAATATTGGGTGTATCGAGCCTTACTGGAAGGACCGTACTTGGTTATTGAACATGCTGTTATTTAGGGGCTTAACTGCCTTCTTTTGAATAGTATTTTGATACACTTTCGTCGATGTTTTCATACCTTTTTCACAAAAATATATCTCACTCATTCCTTCATAGCCAACACCCCACCAAACCATCACCAATTTCAGATAATGCCTACGTTGCAGTCTTTCCGCTAATTAGGAAGCCAGAAGCTCTGGATCTTTGAGCATAAATATGGTCCTTTTGTTTTTTTAAACGTTGCTCGATTTTAAAAAAATTCTCACTCGTAAGCATTTTTTTTCCTTTTCCTCGTTTGGCGGTACGCTTCGGTAGCTCTTTCAATTGTACCACTCTATTTTTCCTGAATATATCAGTTAGAAAATGACCAGTGTCTCTCTTATAGACTTCCAGTCCTATGTCATATCTTAAAATGCTCGACATGGTTCAAGGTGCTACCTTCATTTCTCGAGATGATAGAAAATCTTTTGCTATCGGACAGGAGTTTTCCGATTTTAGAGGAAGTCTCATTGTACCTTTCAATAGGAAATGGAGATTCTTAAAAATTGCATTTGGCTCCATACCTATTTTGTATAATTCAATTACAGCGACTCTGTTCTCTTTATCAACCCACTCCATTGTAAGATCGCAAAATATCGTATAATATGTGGTCGTCAAAAGGAAACATGACATGACAGTTTCCATATTCAAATCTAATATTTTTATATTTTTAATTGTAATGGTGTGCCGTGTGGGTGCGGCCTAAGAATACCCTCACCTTCAATCCAAGCTCAGGGTGACGTAAGAGTCGTCAAAGGGCACTAGTCTCTTAACAACAAAGAGGCTTCAGCGAGCTAGTTGTTTGGTGTTCAGTCTATTTCATAATGACAGTGAAATGGACGGGAGAACCGGATGGACTTTATTATTACGTTTGCCCAAATTACGCAATGGGTTACCGAAGCGATTGAGCAGAGTAGAGGGTAGAACGTTCTTGTGGAGAAGCTTAGAAGAAGTACCTGTCAAAGGTCAGGACAGATTCTGGGGTTAACTTTTCTTCTAAGCCTGCGATCTTATCTGAGATCGAAGCTTTCTATGGCAAGTTGTATGCGTCACACACTCCTGATCCTCATATCCTAAACAACGATCCGCGTGCAAGCCTAACACGACATTTCACGGGCGATCTGCCAGACCTCAGCTTGAGTGAGATTAGTTTAGCTCTTGCGCAGCTTAAAGGTGGAGAAGTTCTGGGGAAGGGAGGTGTCATGGTCGCCCATTGGGGGAAAAGTGAAGAGGTGGGACATTGGGTAGCGATACCATCTAAACCCCTACGGAAGCCTTTAGCCGCTATTAGTGGAGGGCCCCGGATCTGCAGGCAACAGGACCCCTCCAGCGATAGGCTGGCCTCGGCGAAAGGGCCAGACTTCACCTCCTCGGGGGTGGTCCGGCTTCACTTTGACAGTCCCCACAACGCCGTGTCTATATGCAGTGGACCAGGTTCCCATCCTGGTCCGACACGGAACACAGGGGCACTACTGAAGGCGCCTACAGATAGCGTCTCCATCGTAACCCCATCACTCGTCGGCTTCCTTCTGGGAAATGACAGTGTCGCAGAAGGAAGCCATCGCCTGGTAGGACTCGTCGCTGCCGAGCATCGCTACGATGATGCTCGACTTTGACAAGTCTCAGACTTTGACATGTCCGACAATTTGTAACACATTTGTAGAATATTAACTGTTGCTAGTTTTGTTTATAATTTCCCTATTGCAATGTGTATCACAAATATTTTTTCTTTCTTCCTTCTTTCTCAAAAGCTAGTCGAAAACGAGAAAATCTATCTTCTTATTATATGTAAATAAAGCTGTCTGTCTGTATGTGATCAATTGTCTAAAAATAAAAAATAAACCACGCGGTTCACCCGTGCATATAGCGATTCCAGTGTCCAGTTTTAGTGTATAATTTGACCCAGACGCGCTGCAACTACTGTTTCACCATTCAATTTGAATGATCACTCATTTAATCCTATAAACTTCACTGAACATAGAATACTATAACGATTGATTTTGCTAGATATTGAACATCATTTTGGAACTATAATTGTAATATTACAAGACAGTATGTATTATTGTTATGAAGTTGTAAAATACCTATATTTGAAAAGCATATTATCCTCCAAATGGAGTATTTATAGAAATTTTAAGTTTAATTTTACCACTTTACAGATAACAAATTTTTGATTTTTTCCCTATAAAAATATATCATCGATGAAACGCTTTTGCCATAACACAAAAAGTTTCAGGAAACCGGAGGTAGCTTAATGCCTGAATATGAAAGATTTCATTCAAAACAAAGCTTTATAATATTGCGAAAATTGTTAAGGATTGACCACTTTTATAATAAAACAATGACAAAACTCGAAAAACATTTTTATCAGCTTCGACAAGCGGCTGGAGTTTATCTTCACGCAAGACACGTAAGCGACATAAGCGCGATAATTCATTAAGCTGATGTTACACTTCTTATTTTTTCATAATAGAGAAAACCATGATTTTCTCTATTTAATAAAATCGTGATAGTCTTCGTAATAAATATTTAGTAGTTTTTATTGCAGTAACATCGATATGACAAAGCTACACTCCATAGTAATTACAGGCAACTTATAGTTATAAAATTGGTAAAGCTTGATGACAATTGCACAATCATTTTCTTGACAACGGCACTTATCAAACTTCAGGAAAGACAATTTTAGCATTGTTGGTTAGATGTTTATCCGAACCGAGTCGCCTTATAATATTGTACAGTTTTCTTATTAAACTTTACCGAACAAGGACACAGATATAGTTCAATAAAAGGCAAGTCCGTTAGAGTTGGGTAATGATAGAATAAAGGAACCCTCAAGAGCAACTAAGACTGAGGCTGTTTGTAACGGGCACTTGTGCGTCGTAACAAATTACAACCGCATATGGTCATCATATGCGCGGTGATTCGTAACCAACTCGATTGCCGCTCGAGTGTAATATATTATATTATCTAGTTTATTACAAACACAGGCGGCGTAAATCTTATCCTGAACTCGGAACTAAATTCTGATCAAAATAAGCATTCCAATAAAGGGTATATATTTCGTAAATACTATCCATATACATATATATATATATATATATATATATATATATATATATGTGTGTGTGTGTGTGTGTGTGTGTAGCGTGCAGATCTGATGAAGAATCTTGGCCGTGTCCATGACTGAGCTGCTAATTTTAATGCGAGAAGTGATGAGCACATGCAACAACTGTAATAATTGTTTTAGTTTGTACTAACCAATATGGTACAGTTGATTTGGAAACGTTAGGATAGTTTCTAGGCAGCTGTTATTCACACTGTTCAAAATACAATGAATCTTCATGCTGTGTTGTCCTCATCACGCAATTTATCTCGTGCGAACTTCTGTCGAGACTCCTCCAGCGGTGCGGTGACGTCACGCTTGCGTTTCGTAGTCAATTGCAATTCCGACAAAATATAATTCCTTTCAGTTATAGACTGGTTTACTGACTGACAGACAGTGTACAGTACAAATCTACTGTAACTCAAAATTTCAAATTTGGTACAGAGGTTCCATTGATGGCTAAGATTATTTTTTTTAAATCGAGTAAATGAGCGAAGTAGGAGAGTGAAGTTCGTAATATGGAAATATAATACATGTTACGCGGGTCCAGCCGCTAGCTACAAATAAAATGTTAAAAGCCTCGTCAAAAGGTCATATATTTTCAGTTAGGTAAAATCCTATTGTAAGTATTCGTTAATGTTAAAATGTCTTAATTCTCTTAAGTGTGCATTTTGATATAGTTATTTACATGATATGTATGGCTATTAATTTAGTAGACCATATCATTAATGTGTCCGTTTGAATAGTATGTGTTGAAAGTTGGATGTTAAACTATATTTTATTGTAACACAGTATATATAATGCCTAATTTTAGTTGGCTGATGGAGCCAAGAGAATGGTACGGGATCTTATTGGTTGTGTGTTCCTTTTTAGAGCTCTACTCTTTTTCTATTTCCCCTTTTTAAATTTGGATGTAATATGAAGTAAAGTTCTCAGTATAATCTTCAACTATTGAAGGTCGGGATAAGACTTCATACCCTCACATCTTACTAACCCTTATTAAAAGCTCTATTGATGTCATTGTTCACTTCAATGTGAAGAGACCATTGAATAAATGTATTTAAAAGTAACAAAACCCTCAATGGCCCCATTAACCCCATATGAATTCTCCGTATACAATAATTAATATTGTAACAGTAGTCCGTCGCAACCTTTTTTTTTTTTTTTTTTGGTG
>JAFELO010002527.1:116610-130595 GCA_017140195.1 Eumaeus atala
GAAACGTATGTTGTCTCTCTTACCGAAAGGTGAGGGAGCGATAGTGCCATCCCGCTTGCGCCCCAGCCCTCTCTTCCTTGATCAGAACGCGGTCCGGAATTGTTATAATTCCATGCCGTGTTCGGAACTCGGGCGAAGCCAAAGCACTTTTTGTATACATTGTGTATAGTCCGTTTGTATATTGTGCAACAAGCAAGAGTCAAGCAGACCTTTTGTACCGTAGACTCAGGACAATCATATTAAAGCGACAGACATTAATATGAAATTACTGCATCAATAATTTTAGGTTCAATACTATTCTATGGGAATAAAAATTTCGCAAATTTAACAATTCTGTTTACATATTATTTAAAATATTTATTTAAAACTACACCCTATATGCTGCCTAGGCTTATTGGCTATATCACCGCACCATGGTTCAAGCCTTGTCGTGGCGGTGGGGCTTAGTAGCCTGGGGTGAACCCAGGCGAAGCTAATTGAAATCTCGAAGGGGATCTTTGCACCCCTCTTTTAAGAAGAGGGGTCTTAAAGAACAGAAGGAGGTATCTCGGTACCCCTCTTATAAGAAGAGGGAACCTAAGAGCAACAGGAGGAGGCGCTTTTACGCACGGGGCAAGGGGCGAAAATGGGAACGTCACCGCATCGCACTGTCCCAAAGTCGGTGGGGTTATCCTGTAGTGTTGAGCAACCCCATCTGTGGAGGTGGAGGTGGTTCCTTAGCGGGCTGACTAGCCGTTGAGGTTTCCTAATAATGTGTTGTTCGGGGCACCTCACCAAGGGCGACACTGATTTCACTCGCGTTGGTTCTTGTGGGTATTCGTCACTATCATGTTCCGCGAGTCCCACACACCACTGGACCCCACACAGGGCCGGTGAAGGTGCGTAAATGCAACAAAAAAAAGCTTCATTATAATCTGTCCTTTAGTTGCGGAACTCAACGTATACTAGCAGACATACAAACAGTAATTTTTTACCAACACAGATTATTATTTGTCATGAAAGATATTTACACTTTGTGTGTTATGGCAGAAGCGTTTCGTAGATAACATATTTTTTGTAGGGAAGTTAAATCAAAAGTTAGTTGTTTGAAAAGTTGTGCAACTAAACTTAACACCCATGCTCCTATCCACCTCCTGGTGTATGGAGCGAATCATGGGAGATGCACGGGAGTTTGTTCACCTGCTCTGTACCCCAACGTGCCATTCTCGACTCCCTACACATTATTTAAGTACCCTCTCGTTATTTCACTGTCCCATTTCTATTTGGAGGACAATATGCTTTTCACGTATTATTTAAGTACCCTCTCTTTATTTCACTTTCCCCTTTCTATTTGGAGGACAACATCCTTTTGATTTATAGGTATTTTACAATTTCATACGTATGGGAACACGAAGTGTTGGTCGACCGTTTACCAGGTGGGAAGATGATTTCCTTTGAGTAGCTGCTCCGGGTTGGATGCGAATAGCAGTCGGCCGTATTGGGGTTCATTGAGAGATGCCTATGTCCTGCAGTGGACCGATAAGGGACGATAATGATGAGTAATATGTATTCATCATCCAAAGTAATGTTTAATGTCTAGCAAATTCAATAGTCATAATATTCTGTGTTCGGTCAAGTTTATAGGATTAAATGAGTGATCATTCAAATGGAATGGTGAAACAGTAGTTCCAGCGCGCCTGGGAGCTACAGGTGTTCCTACTGTCAATATTAACTGATTCTACGAGGTAGTCTACGTACCACTTCTACGCTGGACATTATTGAGTTAGTTCCAGGAATCCGTTCCGGAAATAAGAGCGCTATTTAGAGTAATGTGTAGAGTGATTGAGACATCATTCGATATCTTTTTAAATTCAGATACTGGTAAAGTGTTTTTTAATTTTATGCTAGCGATCCGCCCCGGCTTTGCCTGTGAATAACAGGGGTCAAACTGTACACTAAAAACCTTCCGCTGAAATCGGTTTATGCGTGGGTGAACCACGTGAAAATCCGTTTTGTAGATTTTGAGACAATCGATCATATATTGACTTTATTTATATATAAGAAAAACATAGTTTTCTCGTTTTGGACTGGCTTTCGCCTGCGACCACGTTTGTGGAAGCTTTAAAGTAGGGTTTGCTCAGTATAAAATAATTTATTAAGTTCAAACGAGCGATCGAAGCCTTTTTATGACTACCAACGTCCATGAACATCAGCATAATTACTATGCCGATGTGTAGCCCCTACAGTGAAGCATGGCGCTCTTACTATAATGTCTTCTATTCGACAATTATTACTATTTCAACTTCGAAAATTTAATTTGCTGGGTAAATTTCTCGTACTCAGTTTTAATTCAAAACTATCAAAGTATATCGCAATTCAGCCGCACCATAATTATTGATCGTGTGATCTATACACGTCGAGTCGACGAACTTCCATCGCTCTCCTGAGGTTTGATCCCGACTACCTTTTCTATGAAGTGAACTGAAGGCGCGCCGTAATTATTTACATAACTCAATATGATGTGCGCTATGATATAGCACGGTATGGCTCATTCACACATTAGTAGAATTATGATATAAAGACGTCGGATACCTCAGTCCACCCGTAATCATGGTTGCTGTAGCTTCTGAAACGTTGGGCTTAGTAACTATATAAGCAAAATAAGTATATTTAAATTACATAATCGATAAATAATTGCCATGTTGTTGGCTTTTATAAAGTTTATTTATTATTTATTAGGAGAAGGGGTGAGAGAAAAGTAATTAACCTGACACTTAATAAATAAATTAAAATTATATACTATTTCCGGAATTATTTAATTTACATTTACATGTACGAAAGATTTCGACTTATCACCATCTTGTAAAGAAATATTTTTTTGATTCATTAAATAAAGGTGGAAATAATACGTAAATTTTATTATGACGTCTTAATTAATTATTTTTTTAATTTCCATCAAACCTGTGTAACTTCTGGTAGCTAAGATGTTTATGGGTGTTACTTTTAACTTGCTAAAATATTCGGACTGCTCATTTACCTTAACATGTAATAAAACACATAAACTACACTATCCTATAAACACTCACCCATAAATTTAAAATAAATTGGATCATTTCAAAGTAAAATCTTCCTAGAATATTAAGGGAGAACCTAGTCCCTCGACTATCGTTACAAAATTGTTTGTTACAAAACTCTATTTATTTTAGCGATATAATTCAAAAGCGGTTGAGTAGTTTTAAAATTACTATCTAAATCCGATCTTACAACGTTACATTTTTACTTAAATTATATATATATACTTTCTGTAGTATATTTCAGAGTAACAAATGTATCTGAGTCCACCCGTGACCATGGTTGCTGTCCGTAAAGGTAGTTTTATTGTATTGTCTAACATTCGCGTAAACTTAAGACTTCAATATAACAAATGTATTTCTAAGTTTTATATATGTATATTACAAGAGAACCATTACTTTTTTCAGAATTAAAAAGCACATATGGATGTTGTTTCTATTTGGTATATTTGTCAATGGTTCATTAGAGGGGGATGATAGGGGGGCAACGCATCTGCGTACCAATCATGCGAATGTCCATGGACGTCGGTAGTCACCAAAAGGTCTTATGCTATAAAAAAACATGTGTAAAATTGGAACCACAATCGTTCGTGAAATACTGACAGACATAAACTTTCGTATTACGCTACTCGTATTAAAAGGAGTATTATGTAGTGTTAGTACATAGTTACATAGTCGTGGTATGTCAGAGGAGCGAACTGGACGACTCCCCTGTGGTTAGTCTGGGTCCTTTAAATGAGGCTCCAGCCCTTCGCCGATGTGGCCATGTAGTGAATAGATCCGTGGTCATCTCATCCTCCCAAGGCAGTTGAGGCCTCTAGGGGAACCCTACCCTACTACAAAGTGGGGTAGGGTTCTCCTATAGCGGGGTCGGCGCTCCGCCCAGGGTGTGTTGATGCGGCGTAAAGGCTTTCATCACGTATAAAAAATGAAAGTAGGTGTAGTGCGCCATCCATTAAAATCTATTCTATCATATAATAAACCCGGTAAAAAAGTGTGTCTTTTAAGTAATTCTTGAGTTAATCGATCACATAAAGCTTTTATGTATAAATAAAAAAAAATATCAAAACATTTTTTGACGGATCTTAATAATTCGTTTGAAGGCCGATTGCATTTCGCGTCAGAATTGTATATCTTCTTTTCATTTCTCGCGCAAAAGTTAGCAAGAACCAGAGTACCAGAGCACAGATTAATGGTAGGCGGATCGTAGAAATCTATAAATTTCGTCTGCGCCAATTATCGTGTCGCCAGAACAACGGAATGAAACGTAGAAATGTCACTGAAGTGAACTTCGAACTCCAGAACAGCCTATTCTGTAACGAATAGATAGACGAGAAAAACTAATTTGTGTCGAGTTCCACTTCAATAGTTAAGTGTTTGAACGAATATACTTAGTTATTGTAGTGAACATGCACACATATATTACACTGGTGAACTATATATCAAACGAAAACATCAACTAGTTTTTCTACGAAAAAAATGTGGAATCATTTTTATTTTTTTAATATTTCATTTCATTTCTTTCGAGACTAGCAGTCCGCCCCGGTTTCACACGAATTCACAAAATTTCATGAAAAATGGCAAAAATTATTGATTTTTATACAATATTTTGCGATCTTAATATGGAGTGGAGAGATAAAGAGAAAAGAATCGCTGTGATTGCATTACACTAATAAGATATGGAGGCGAATTTAATTATTGAAAATGTCCATACACTGAGTATAGGTAATTGTATGTGTACCGAGATATTATTAATACGTACAATGAGATTTCCTCCTTTTGTGACAGAGAAAGATCTGGCCGTCCACGTAGTGTACGTAAGAAAAAGTTGGTCAAAGTAGTAAGGGAAAGAACTCAAAGAAGTCCTGCCCGATAGCAAAAGATTTTATCTCAAGAAATGAAGATGGCACACTTTGGACCTGCAGCCTATTGGAGATGCACTGGCCATTTCTTAACTGATAAATTGAAGATGAATAGGGTGGCAGAATCGAAACAACTGCTGAAACGGTACGCAAAGGGAGGCCACAGAAAAAAATTGTTTACGGATGAGTATTTTTTACAATTGAGCAACATTTTAACAGTTAAGTGGCCGTAGTTATGCGCAAGGAACCTTCCCAATTAGTTGACAGAGTATAACGTGGGCATTATTCGACTTCAGTGACGGTGTGGTGGGGCGTTAGCTACTAGGGCTGATTGGAACTGGCCGAAACAACGATCTTAAAAAGAAACTAAATTATTAAATTTATTACATTATACTCTACCATCTTTTCGAAAACAGAATGCCAAAATTTAATTTATTCGAACTGATACAAATTATGTGAGGGTACCTAGAGCTATCCATGCCAAAATTTTCTCAACAATGGAACGAAATAAAATTCGTGCGGTGATACAATTCTACGTTTTAGAAGGGAAAATTGTAACTGGACAGTGTTTTAGGTAATACAGCTCCTGCATTAAGTACAATTCACACCTCGGTAACTAATTTTAAACGTGGGATACAGAGCTGCGAAGTCACCAACAGGTCTGGCCGTCCAGATGGAGTCACGAATCCGGACATGAACAAAAAATTAAAAAAGTCATTTTGAATGATCGGTGCTTGACGTTGCGGCAGACAGCAGACTTAGTAACCACTTTCCTATTTCCATATTTGCGAATGTAAAAAGCTATGCGCGCGACGGGTGCCGCGTTTGCTCACTGTTAAACAAAAGCAACGTCAAGTGGGCAATTCGTCGGAGTGTTCGGCGCCGTTTAAGCTTGATACTGGCGTTATGTGACAGCAGATGAAACATGGATACACATTATACTCCTGAGACAAAAGAACAATCTAAGCAGTGGACTGAGAGCGGAAAACCTGCGCCGAAGATAGTAAAAACTGTCCTATCGGCCGGCAAAGTGATGGCGACTGACTTTTGGGAAGCTCGCGGGATAATTACAGTGGATTATTTGCAATGTAGAAAAACAACAAATGGAGTGTATAATGCAAGATTGCTGCAAAAATTTTGTGAGGGAATCATTTCATTTCACCACGACAACGCACCTGTGCATTCTTCAAGGGTTGCGGTTGCCAAACTCCATGAATGACGGTTCGAATGATTACCGTATCTCCTCTATTACCCAGATCTGGCTCCGTGTGACTTAAACTTATTACAGAATCTCAAGAAAAGGTTAGGTGGCCGAAGATTTTCGTCAAATGATGAAGTGATTGTCACTGTAGACGAGTATTTTGTAGAGTTAGATAAAACCTTTTATCAAACTGGTGTAACGGCATTGGAGAAACGCTGGACTAAATGCATCGAGATATGAAAAATAAAATTGTTTTAAATAGATTGTTAAGGCTTTTCTTTGTCGTTTCGGATACTTATCAATTACCCCTGGAAGGAGTGACAGAGCTATATTTTTATGAAGAAGGAATCAAAACATCGGCACAATAAGTAGTTGATCCCCGTAATAAGACCATGTTCAATAACCAAGTATGATCCTTCCAGCAAGACTAGGGACCAGATCATAATGCTCGATCCACCCAAACTTGTTAAAACGAACGCTCTGGACTTGATCAGAGCTGAATACTACACTACATCTAGTCACGAACTTAATCCGCTGTATTATGATTAATAGTCAATTTAAGAGAGTAGAGCTTGCTCTAAACGCCATGATAATTTGCAGTCCCTAAAACAATCCATACGATTGGCAGTGAAGAATTTCCCCATGGAAAGAGGGCGAGCTTCTATTGATAACTGGCCTCAACATTTAAGGGACTGTATCGCAGCCAATTGAGACCACTTCGAATAAGCTTTTTACTTTTGTCTATTAAACAAACACAATGTAAAGGAATAACTGTTATAAGAAATTTAAAAATAATCCTTGTTACAACATTTATGGCAAGACTAAGTATATTGATCAAAACTATTACTCCGCTAATTTAAAATGCCTATGCATATATTATGTTATAGTGTCATCTTTAGACTATTATACAAGTGTGCCAAAATTCATCAAAATCAGTTTCTATCACGGATAAACACTGTGATATGAGATTATTATATAAAAAGATTATTTATAGTATGTGTAATGGAGGGTATTTGAGCCAAATTGGAAACACTGAAATCGGATATTCTATGTAATGATTCCACTTGGAGGCGCGGTGACACTCCATTATACCATCGCGTATACCAGGAAGATATTACGTATAATGTAATGGCATCGGATTGCGCGCTTTCTGTTTCTCGAACAAAGACTCTCACAACTACGTAGATAGTTGTTATAAAAAAACAATGGTTGCGCCGTCACACTGTGGAAACAATCTTAGTGTTTCATATGTCTTGTTTTCACCTACAAAAGGTTCTTAAATTCTTCATAAATATTTTCCTTACTGCCACCGTCAGTCAGTCAAATATAACTTTTCTCGAACGTGGAAATGTTCTGTAGTTTTATCATAAAGAACGGTTGTTCCAACGCTATTCGTTTACTCAATTTTAACTTAATTAATCATTTCTCAACCTCAACAGTGGGTTTGTCCCACACCATAGAACAATGCCAACAACAAAAATGTAATAGGGTTCGCAAAAGCGCTTCGTGTTCCTGTTTTGTACTTCCCTCTTACGCAATTGACAAACGGTGCGTAGAGCAGCCACCGCGGTACAGTTAGCATCATTTAAAGTGCGGATTAAAATCATAGTCTACAGAGCTCTATAACAAGAAGAAGTTCTTAACCGTGGCGAGGGCAGGAATTCACATAAGCAGTAGCACAAAAGAAAATCTACAAACAGCTTATGTTATAAGCAGTCTTTTGAATTGTCCGCATTTATTTAGTCAAATTATCGCGCACTATGCGGGAGGCCTAGCAGTGGACTTCATCTAGCTGGTGATGATGATGATGATTTAGTTAAGAGCCGACAATTTCTTGAAATTTCATTTCTGTCTCTCAAAAGTGGCTACATTTGCTCAAAACGGTTCAAAATAATGATATTAACACTATTTAAAGGAGAATAAACTTGATGTAGTTTCATCAACTACAGTTACCTGCCTTTATGTAAAGAAACCAGCCAAGTGCAAGTCGGAATCGCCAATCAAGGGTTCCGTAACGAGCATAATTTCTTTATAAAAGGAATCGCTCTGAGTCACAAAATTCTAAAGTCACAAAATCACAAAATTTGGCCAGAAGTAAGAACTTATAGTATAAATATAATTGGCAATAAATCTGAAAATGGCTAAATCATAAATATATCACTGAAAAAATCTACCATAAACTTGTGATTTGTAATTCATATTACACATTTATGTATTCCATAGAAAATGTGTACTCATAGACGACTGTATATTTTCATTGCATAGACTTAGAAGTATGATTTTTTCAGGGCTTTAAGACACAAGAAGAAATTTGCTGACTTTAGTATGCGACGTATATTTCAGCTTGATCCTTCCGGGAGTTTCCATGAAAAATGTATGTATGTAATGTAGTTGAGCGAATGTTAATATAGTTTTCCTGTGGTGGTATCCACTGCTATCAGACAACAGTTACGTTACAACTTTTATAAATTTTTAAGAGATAGCAATGTTGTATTGGCGTGGAATTGGGCCGACATGACTGGGGTCGCTCGAATCATACCAGCGTAGTGACAGGTTCGCTGTCGCGTTTCCTGCGTTATGTGAGTAGCCGGAGGCACCAATGGCTACCCACTTCCAAGGAAAGCGGATGCTTTGCTCCTCCCCTTGGATTATTTACTTATAATCTTGTATTCTTGACTAGTGAAAAAGTAAGTATGTATTTATGAATACGCGTTCCAAGTTACTTCCTTGGCATAACAAGAGAAAAACTAAAATGCTAAAAAACCTCCATAGACTTATACTATATCTTCAGGGTGTCAGTTCCTCATGACATTGCGTGCGCGCATCGTACAAACTTAATCTCATCATATTTCCCTAATGCGCCTAAAGAAGTATAACTTCAAAATGCTAAGTTGTAGACTTGACATTCGAGTGTAAAGTATAAACCGTAGACAAACAATTTGCCGTCTGATCGTAAGAGCTATTTACGCACTGTCCACTATCTTCAGCGACTTAGTCTGTCGGCAAAAAAAGGCAACTCGTACCAGACCAGAGTACTTTTATTTTGAAGACGCGAGGAAATACATTCAAGCGCCATAGCCAGACCTGGGTGGTCAGTGGTGTGAGGGGCTCGCAATACATTGTAGTGCTGAATACCCACTGAAATCACCGTTAGTACCATAAGTGCCGCTATTGGGGAAGTGCTCCGGGACTGCAAATGATCAGGGCACCTCGACAGCTAGTCAACACTCGAAGAGTGGTCCCTTACACACACCTCCACAGAGGGGTTGTCTCACACCACAGAACAATCCCACCAAATTTGAAATAAAGTGAATCGAGTGAGGTTCCCATTCTTGTCCCTCATTCCATCCGCAAAAGCGCCTCCTCCTCTTGTTCTTTTGCCGCATCTTCTTATAAGAGGAGTACAAATAGCGCCGTCTACTCATGTCTTGGTTTACCCCAGTCTGCTGGGCCCCACCTCTACGACAGGGGCTTAACTATGGTGACGAAGCGATAATTATTCATAAACTATTGGAAGTCACAGTCGACACCGACAATGTAAAGGCAGTACTGATAATATTATTAATGTAAATAATAAACCGATACATAATATAAACAACACAGATTAGCTTTCGATACTCTCATTAATTTAATATTTATAGAACGTATTCTACGCTTTATATTGAAATCATTTTCGGATAAATCTAAAGGCTTTGAATAATTACTTTGGAATAATAGAATTAAACATTTTAAACAACTTTGATCTGTGTTTCGATTTATTTCATTATTAGTAGTGTAACAATTATGCTTTTGCTACTTAAACATTTTGAAAAAATACTTTGGCTGTTGGTCTAAATGTGTGCTCGGTGTCGAAGAAATGACACTGCTTTCTTTTGCTGGATGTGGAGGACGGAATGATGGCAGATGCTATCTGCCATCACCAAATGATAATGAAATAGTTTTTTTTTTCTTTTTTGCTATGCATTCGAGACAAAATGTGCACGAACCTTTACTTGTTATAATATAAAGGAAGCTCTACTCCGTTTTTTTTTATTTTTGAATTGGATGTAACATGAAGATATGATGTCACAGTGACCTTGTGTTTGAGGATTGAAGAACAATTGATGAATATACAGAAAGGTTTCTCCATCAACAGGGAGTCTCGGACCAAAAACTGTATTGTTTCCGTTGTATGTTCATTGTATTATTTTAAGGTTTTTCTTTTGATTGTGAATATGGAGAAACCATCATTAAATAAATGCATTTAAAAGACTAGCTAAACCTTTAATAGTCTCTCTACCCTCCATTGTTGGCTCCTTTTATAGAATTATATTGTCACATTAGACGTGTGCAATTATCCTCAACAAAACTGGCTAATTTAAAGGTTCGTTAGATTAAAGGGACGAACCGGCAACCTTTTAGGATACACGGACCATGGTAGAAAAAGTAGAAAAATAAAGTAAGGAAGGGCCTTTCTAATTTCTTGTAAAATTTGGGTCGAAAGCAGTATTAAAAAGAAGGTTTGAGAGAGAGCTGCTGCGGCTGATGGTGCCGTTCACTATTTTACGGGGTGCGGTTAACAGAGTAACATCTCATACAAATTTAACTTTGACTGAAGCAGAAAGATATCAGTCGTCTTCACGAACACAGACTTATCACTTTTTTTTTAAATTCAGACATGCTGTAAAGATATAAAGATACACGCAGTAATATATAGATATACGCAATAATATACAGATATACATATTATGAGTTCTTTAAGGATATAAGTCTGTTATAGAATATACTCGCAAAAGTGACTGAGCTTCCATGTTAGACTTAGTGTCGAAAACATCCCAGGGGATCCCGTAAAATATTCTACAGCTAGCAATGCGATACAATTGTAATACTGCATAGCTGACTACAAGAGACCGCTGATAAAATGGAAATTTTAAGTAGGTTATATTATTTACTAGCTGACCCGGCGAACTTTGTTCCGCCTTAATGGCAATAAATAAGCAGATTGTGTTTTTTTTTTATTGGAAAAAATACAAAAAAAAAATTAAATAACTACATTAATCATTCATTATTATTTCTGTATTTTAGTACATAGGTTGCTCTTCACTTAAGTACCCTGTGATACACGACATTTTTTGTTTTATTATCAGGTGCAAAAACAAACAACGCAGATGGTCTTCCGACCCGTGAACATGTCACGTATAATTGACCATGGGAAGAACAAGAATGATTTAGATTTAAACCACAAACTTATAAGGATTGGCCTTGTGATTTGTTGATGGACATGGCAAATGCAAGACGTATCGGAAATTGAAGTCTTTTAAATTCAAACGGCATATCGGTTGGGATCATCGGGATCCTCGGAATGAGAACTTCCTCACCTTTGAATTTTCCTATCATTATCGTAGCGTAAATTACATTGTTCATCAATTTACTAACCACCAAACGCGTACCGTTGCACAGTTTTGGTTGGTTTATGTTTCGAAGCATAATTACTACGGAGCCAACCTTTAGGAGTAAATTGTGCGGTGGTAAGCCAGGCACGTCCAAAGAGTTTAAAAAATAAATTGGATAGTTGGTGGCTTCATCTTCATTTGTGACGCAGTCAATAGATTTGATTGAATGCATTGTTCCAATGATCTTATTTTGAATTATGTAGTTCAGGTCATCTACATCTTTATTCTTAGCCGCTAAAATTGCTCGCTCACTCAACCATTCATTATTTTTGTAGTTAGAAATAATATTTGGAAATTATATTAATCCGTTCGATTCATCGACAGGTACTTGACCATTACCGATAGTCAGCAATTGCTCCCAGAAATCTTCAGCAGATGTATCATTAAGCAATGTAACTCTCATGTTTGTTGTCAGCTGCAGTTTCTTCACATAGCGCCATAGATTTGACGATTTGAGGCAAGCGTTTATTTCATCGGCAGCCGTAGATCTTTGAATTACTGGCAGTATTTGGCGGAAATCGCCAGACAGTAAAATTATTGCTCCTCCAAAACATCTCGAGACATTGCGTAAATCTTTTAATGTTCGGTTAAGTGCTTCTAATGCACGTTTATGCGCCATTGTGCATTCGTCCCAGATGATGATTTTTGATGCCGCTAAAACTTTGGCCATTGCTGAGTGTTTTGCAATATTACACGTTGGTTCTTCAATAGTTTGAAGATTTAACGGTAATTTGAATGCTGAATGAGCCGTACGGCATCTTTCTAACAATATGGCTGCTATTCCAGAAGAAGCAACTGCAACTATGTTGGATCTCGCCCGAACAGTTGCTAAAACATAAGGAATGTCTTGTCAGTTCCACCAGGGGCATCTAGGAAATATAAACCACCATTTTCATCAGCGATTGCCTTCAATAAATTATCATAAACTTCCTTTTGTTGGTAATTCAACAGGGGGTACAATCCTTTGAACTACTAAATCTAATTCCTGGTGATCATATTCACGTTCCCGTTCCAATTCTCGATTAAATGCGACATTCATTTCACGATTTGGCGCTGGCATTCCTATCCTGACTAATAAATTACCGCACATGAGGTAACACATATCTTCGATCAAGTGTAAAGCAAGATTATGTATCTCCTCATTCATCTCAACATCGTGATTACTGGAACTGACACGACTTTGATGTAAAATATCTTCTGACATACTATCTTTGTATTTGTGCCACAAGTTACAAAACATGTCGAAATTATGATAGCGAATAATGTGCGTATCTGACTTGGAGATGCAGAGATAGTGGCTTCAGCGATTGTCGTATCCCAATGGGTATCGTTTTCTAATAAGTTCAATTCTTCACATGCAGCACGATATGTTGGGAATAATACACCATTAACAGTTCGTAGTGTCTCAAATGAAATTGGACCACGCACATTTAACAGCAACAACCGCAAACAGAAACATTAATCATTCTTTGGATGAACTGTATGCATACGACCAAGAGCATCAGTAGAACGCACATCTGGATGTATAAAAATGTAAAGTATCGTATGTCCGTCTCCTGGCTCTAAGCTACCTCCCTACCAATTTTCAGCCAAATAAATATATTATAAGTGGTGTAACTAACACGACTTTCTTTTATATATATAAAAGATATATGAATATATGTAGTTTTGTGGTTTTTGACTTTCGGTCGTCCATTGGAACGCATGAGGGAAGGGAATATGTATGTATAAAAATTTGGTGGCATTCTATGGGTGTCGAAATCCAACAAAATTTTTCGATCGTCACTTGACACTCTTTAAAATATAAAAAAAAAAAAAATTATCAATATTTCACTATCGCATAGTAAAATATTGACCAAATATCATGGAACTTTCCACCTAAGTGTAGACTCACTGCATTTATTTTTAATGTAGCTCTCAAATGTTCCATCCTAAAATCCGCATACTTATTGCTGGGCATGCCCAAACATATCAAAATATATTTTTGTTCAATCAATCAAATTCAATCAATCAAAAATTGCTTGTGACTGTACTACAGAAAATAAAATAAATTTAACTGCATCCGAAAATATAAATATCGATTAGAGATAACCGATATAGATATCGAAATTTTTCGTAGTGCGTAGTCAGATATTGATATTCTTATATATACCGATATTTTTTCTAGCCTGCAACATCCCTACTAATTGCATTATATTCTGGAAAGTCAGATCTTATATTACAAGTTCTAGATAGATAGTAGTAGTACGTATGCGATGGCGGGAGTTCCACGGTAACCGCATGCTTTAAAATATATAATTGTATATATATACTTCTGTTTACTGTCTCCTTGTTTACTTACGTATATCTTACAAATAATATAACTATCACTTCACGGCTGTAGTTTAAGGTTTTGAATATTTTAATATGCCGTGTATTGATAAATCTTTTGGCTTAGTAA
>JAFELO010002527.1:130682-142503 GCA_017140195.1 Eumaeus atala
ATTTCAATCTCGAGTAAATGTAAGTTCTGCTCCCCAGATTTCCGTATACAGTCTACAAGTATTAGTAGTGCAAAAGTATTGACGTCAGTGTTACATACATTATTGTTTGCTTTTAGTTTTTATTAATTTACGATAATACTATATTAAATTGGCTCCAGATCTTCAAAAGGATTTCATTCAGCGTAATGCCCAACTTTATAATATAATGATTAAATTAAAAATTTGATAATTTCGGACTTTTTGATATAATAATTTGAGACCGTTAAATAATTGGAGCATTTGCATTTGCGGCATAATGTATGACGATGTGCTTATTTTTTATTTGAGACCACATATTACTTGGAAAATACAGTAAGAATGTAAAAAGGACATTTTGTGACATTTACAGATCGATAGTGAGAGGGTAATGATGACCTAAACCAATTACCTTTTTTTACGCACCTTCACTCGCCCTGGGTGGGGTTCAGTGGTGTGTGGTGCTCTCAGCACATTATAGTGTCGAATTCCCACAAAAACTACCGCAAGTGAGATCAGTGCCGCCTTTTTTTTTTCATCAAGGCACCTAGGCGGTAGTCAGCCCCCTATGGGACCGACTCCACCTCCACAGACGGGTACAACTACTGCGCTACAAGACAAACCCGCTTACTTTGGGTCAGTGCAACGGGGTGAAGTCGCCGCCCCGTGCGCAATATCGCTGCCTCATTTTCCTCTTTAGTGCCTTCTTCGGAAAGAATAAGACGGGTACAAAGAGCAACCACCTCCAGAATCTTATTACACTTTCGCAAAACGCATTTACGTGCCTTCACCGGCCCTGTGTGGGGCTCGCGTAACAATATACTGCCGAAAACCTAGAAAAATCATCGTGAGTCAACAAAACATCCGGGCACTACACTAGTCAGTCCCCCAAGGGTCTGAAAGCAGGGTTGCCCCGCACTTTGGGAGATTGCAATGAGGTCATGTCCCCATCCTCGCCCCTACCCCCTGCGCAGAAGCGTCTACTCCTGTTTCTCTTTTGTCCCCTCTTCTTATAAGAGGGGTACCAAGAGCGCTCCCTCCTCCTGCTCTTTAGCCTCTTTTCTTATAAGAGGGATGAAAAGATTCCCCTCGGTTCAATTGGCTTCGCCTGGTTTCTCCTCTGGCTACTAAGCCCCACTGCCACGACAAGGCTTTGACCATGGTGAGGAACCTAATTACCCGAACGTAACATTTGGCTATCTCCTTTTGTTTCTTGCGGGGAATGCCGATGTGTTCCGTATCTATAAGCAACAGGTCACCTCGATGTATGGCCAGTCCCACATAAGGGAGCGGCCTCCTCCAACAGGGGGCTCGTACGAAATTCTAACTCAGCTCCTTCCGACGTTAGGACCGTGCAATAGGGTGAAGGTCCCATCCTGACCTACCTCTGGCCCTAGTTACGGAGGCGGTATAAGTTGCGCATATCGCCTTGGCCATACTTACATCCGCCAACTGCGGACACCTCCTCTCTGGCCTGCCCAGCGGCCTCTTTATGGGACACACTTTGGCGCGAAATAAAAGCCCTAACTTAAATCTAAATATTTTATGAACTAAACGGTCACAGATATAATTAAGAAAGTTGTGAAAATGTTATTTCGGATTCGCGCGTGGAAACGGCAACAGTAAGCCGATTGCAGCAGTTTAGATCCAACCGCCGCGCTCTAGTTTTAAACAGAGTAGCGCGAGCCAAAGAAAATTAATTTTTTCACATTGCAACGTAAACCTAGATTATATCATGTGTTAAATTTTATAACTCAAATGTTTTCATCCTTGCGAGTAGAGCAAGTGTGATATATTTTATAAACTTCCATAGCCCGGAGAACTTAGCTTAAAAGGGAAAGGAATGACTGCCGGAAAAATTGAGAACTAACAACTATTTTAAATCACTACTATTAGCTACTTGTGCTAAGTACAGTATTCTTATTTCTTCCTGTAAGGCGCTGTTAAGGAAGTTATCACTTTAAAAAAGACTGCAATCAGAATTCGCACATTTTTTCCTCTACCGTCATCAAAATAGATTTTATATCTATTTTTTTTTTCACCTTTTTTCATACTAATATGAGCGATATGAAGGACTGACCATTTTATTCACGCATTCATGATTTCTCTCTTAGCAGACGGATCTCTTCTGAGAAGTGCTTCTTCTTTATAAAATAAATACATCAAGAATCATGTCCTGTAGAACTAGAGACTCAATGCATAAATAATATTTTTGTCTGATATTCCAATCCAGGGGATTTATTCTATTTACACATATATTAATGAAACATCATTCATCTCATATTAAGCATGTAATGGACAGTAAGTTTTGTGTCGTCTGAGATAATACTAAATAATGGATGGAGGGAAGAGGGACCGCGTGGGCAGACGGCCAGCTACAGATTATACGGTCAGTTAGGTATTACGAAACTATTATTTTTTAGTTATATTTACACAACAGACTAGCTTCACTTCTAAAAACAGCAAAAATATTACTTGATATGTTCATAGCGCCTGCAAAACCTCGCGTTCTAATAAAAAAGAGTACACCGTACACCGTATAATGTAATGAGGATTCATTACATTATATTCCTGTGCTAAACTGGGATGTAGATTTTTCTCATCGTAAGTCGAGTCGAGAAAGGTTGATAATACTAATGCATATCCTGTGGTGGCCAGGATTTTATTTAGGGGTCTGCTTGTTATTATCGAGCGAACACAATCGTCATACGGCCGTATGACGATTGCTTGTCTATGATATATTTTGTTGAATAAAAAATTACTTCTTAACAAAGCTTTCGCGAGTTTATCGAAAAAAATCCCTTCGTAGGATTAGCTTGGATCCATGGTCCATATTCACACACTCACTCTTTGTGAATACATGACGACGACGACGCATAACATCCCAATTAGACACAACATAAACACAAAGCAAAAGATTTTGTCTTAAGTAAAATCTATAATAATATAAAGGTGAAGAATTTGTTTGTTCCTTTGACTAGTTTATCAGCTCAGGCACTACTGGCCCGAACTGAAAAAGTATTTCTCTGTGAAATAGTCCATTTATCAAAGAAGACTATAGGCTATGACTCTGCGACGAATAGGACCGGAGCTAAGCTGAGCAATCGTGGGGCGATGCTAGTGTGTCTTGTATACCCGCCACAATAAAAAGTTATGTAGATACACAAAAGAAGCTCAATAAAGGCAGTTAATGTTCTGCTTCTAAACCAAAGTAGTAAGGTGTCGTAGAAAAAGAAACATAAACTTAAGTGTTTCTTTTATTGCTTATCCATTTACTATCTGAAGTACAGTTTTATGTGCATCTTAACAGATACTCTTATTGACCAATATATTCTGAGTTTGACGTTGATTTAGTTATATATTCAATATTGATGCGAGTTTAAATAATTTTTAAAGTAGCCGTTATTTGCTATATTTCTTTGACATAATTCTAAAATTTTGTACAGAATATTCGTTATCGCCTCAGTCTTGTGCTTCATAGGACACCAGCCAACTTCGTTATTTGTTCATTGAATAAAGAAGTCCGTTTAGCCTTCGTCATGACTAAGAATCGGTCACTTTACCGATGATCTTATTTGTCCGAGTGGGCCTCCGCAGACCCAGGTAAAGCCGCTCTGTTGACTTTTATAAAGCAACTTCAATCAATTCCCACTTTTTATCATTCTTTTCTTTTGGCGAAAGAATAAATTGGGGTTTATATGATAATTCGATTAATCTGCCGTATCCTGTCGCACATTTTTTTACAGTATAAGGGGACAAACGAACAATCAGAGCCTTTCTACGACTTCCGACACCAATGACCATCAGCATAATTCCTCCCCTTTTGAGGGGGAGGGGGAATTGTTGTCTCATAGTCATTTCAGATGATATAGAATTCAATGTAACGAGAACCCCATAATGGCAAAATTTGTGACCTTTATTACCTGCCATTTGTTGTAATCTTCTGCCAGTAGTGTAGCAATAGAAAAAAATATTCAAGAATTTGAAGTTTCACATTTTTTTACATTAGATCAATTATACTTATTAAAAAATTGTAAGAATAAAATAATATATACATACCAAGAAACAGATAAAGTAGAAAACAAAAACGAAATGATACCTATGTTTAGATTTGTCCACAGGTAAAACATCATTGTAAAGGTAAAATTCATACAGTGTAACACAATTTTTCAAAAAGGTTCAGTTAGTTCACTATGGTTACATATATAAGTAGCTACAGTTCTGGTATTATGTTGTCCCGGTAAAGATGTTACGTCACGTTTTACGTGTGGAAATTCTTTACTATTTTTCAAATATTCTATGACGTGAATGTCCCGTATTCACGTCATAGAATATTTGAAGACGAATGACTGTGCGAGGTCTCATTCAACAAAAGATAGTATGAAAGAAGGTGCGATCAATTTTAATAAATTGTTATGTTATTGCTATATTTTATAAATACATACTTACCTATCTACCTTACGTATAAAAACATATAATCAAGTGATATGTACTGTTCATCCTTTACGTATAATTTACAGTATATGTCACAGTCAGATTGTCTAAATCGCCATATTTCATTACAGCGCGGCATTATTCGGTAAAGCTAGCCTTATTATTTGGCACATCTACTTCGTAGTATTTAACCCTCGCGCCGTTGCTTGACGTGACAACAGTGGTGTTGATTTTAAAATACAGAGAAATAAAAAAAACTATGCCCAGGTATGTACAACAGTTTAAAACACTTATCTTCAGTATCACTGCCTAAATCAAGATATTTAATTCTAGCTAATAATAATAAGCTAAACGTCAGCCGCAATATTGAATAACGTGTCGCAATGACAATTCGGCTAATCGCTGGCCCTCCACCATCGACGTTATAACCTATAGTCGTCGCATATCATAATTTCTACGTACTAACGTTTCAGACAAGTCGATAAGGTACGCGGGGAAGGGAAGGCCTAAAAAAATACAATATGTCCAGCCTGTCGATAGTATATGGTAAAATGTTTGTTGAGTGTTTACTAGGCTATACTACACTGATGCCGCAAAGAACTTAAATGTATTATTTGACTCAAATGTCGCCTGGAGTGCCTATATTAATGACATCAGATGTAAGGTTCACTTCTCAATTTACTCCTCGAAGCGTCTTCAATATTCTTGCTTTTTTCAAAATTTAAAAATTTCGCTTGCTCATACCCTAATTTAATCCATCATTGATTACACACATGATATGTTTTGTGTGCTACAAATGAAAATTAAAATGAATTTTGAAGATTGAGAAAAAGTGATCGTGTGTCTGATACTCGCCGGGTATGCCAGAACAACAATGGAGAAATTATGGAATTTTCCGTTTCCTCTTCAATGTTCTTTTTAATTCCTATTCTCCTTCTTATTTACGTTCTCGCTTTTTGATTGCCCATTTAGACGAGACTGCAGGTCTCGGAGACGTACTCATCTACTAATACTACCCCACAAAACTGATTTATTTTCTTACTACTTCACTTTACTCATGTACGCCTTGCCACCTAAGATTCATAATTTCAAGAAACATTTTAAAAAATGAGTAACAGAGCATTTTCTCAAATGCGATTAATATTTTTTTATGTTATTAATTTATTAGTGAATATTTGTAATAGTGTTATTTTTGGTACAAAATAAAGCGTTTTTATTTATTTATTTAATGTTTTACTTATTTTATTTTATTTATGTTAAAGTGTTTTTTTTTTATTCTTTAGTGATTATTCATCCCTTATATAGCAAAATATATATCATGAATGTTTATTATATAGCATCATATTATGGCCGTAGTTTTTCAACTTTTCCAGTAACAAGTCTACCGGAACAAATTTCTCAATGGAATAGGCTGTACCTTTGTTCTTAATGTTTATTTTAGCTTGTAATTAATGTCTGCCCCTTTAGTTAATGAGTGATGTGTGTACATAAATTGTCCAAAAAAATAAATAAAATATTTTCAATTTTATTGTAAATAACAATCACTTTATTTTATTTCATGTAGGTGAGGAGACTAGCCTTTAATTCAATAACAATTTATACAAGACTGACTTTTTTAATAAGATAACATTTCTTTACGTGTTTCTTTAGTTCTCTGTTTATCGATAGATCGCTTTATATATTATAACACAGCACTGTTTATGCTGTTGAAGGAAAGAATATCAATAATTAATTACATTTGAAAGCAAGTGAAGTAAAGATAAAAGACTGTGACTTTTTCCAGTGTAAGTTGAACTCTAAATAAATTATTTTCTGAAATTTAGACGTTTTGCTATTTTATCCACACCATTTTATAGTTCAGGAGGGCACAATGAATTTTATGTAATGATATCTTCTGTCTCCGCACAATAAGATAATGTTGACGGGTCACGAAACTGGACGATACTAAAGAATATTTCGAGCTCGGCGTCATATAAAAGCGCAGTTTGACCGATGCCTTGCCAAACAGTTTTCACCTAGCATTAGGGGTCTATGGGTTATAACGTCGACGCCCGCCACAAAACAAAACAGTCCAGTTTTTAAACATTGGTATGTACGTCTACGACTACGACATATATACGACTAACGATATTAATTTGAGAAAAAATATTCATAATGACAACGGTAAGCAGTAATACGAGCAAAATGGATTTATATGAAATTTATTACCTACCGTAGCTGTTATTTTGTTTGACAATAGTCCAAGTGTCTAATGCCTAAATTCCTTTATTTTTACAGTTCATAAAGACGTATATTAGTACTAGATTTATAATATAAATATATTAAAAGTTGCTTTTAGTTAATTCTCTTAAAGCATTTTTTTATTGACAGAATAAAAAAAATATTTATAATACAAATATAATCATTACATTTAGTCTTGTTTCTAGTTAAATAAACTAATAAATATACTTTCGTTGCTGGGTCACTCCGTACCTTCATTAATACAACTAGAAAATAAATTAGAAATCTCAAAGCTTCTGAATACTTCCACGACTGTTCCTCAACTATCTGTCAGATAAGTTCATCTTGATAAATTATTATCAAACTGTGTTTATTTAACTCTCTATAAACAATATGATAAAAATATGAAGATTATATTCTTTTATTTTATCACTGTTTACTTAAAATTATAACACTTCATAGCAGTATTCTCTATTGAAATTTATGGAAGTATAGGAATATCATACAATATCATATAGAAGTGTTCGGTATAAAGGAATCTAAAACTCCCCCTAACTACGATAAATACGAGAGAAAAGTGAGCTAGAAAAGTAAGTGATGTAAAGAACGCTTTTGCGGTTTTTTTACTAACAACTACGCTTTTTTGTAAATAAAATATGGTGATGCTATTTTGCATGTAAAAAATTTACTTCAAAATTCACTCTTTAAAATTGTATTGTTATCTAAACAAAACACACACACACACGTGTCTACAGGTACATTGCTTCTCGACAATCCATATTGCCTGCTATAATGTTGAAACGAAATACAGTATAGTGTTTTTGTCCTTATAGGCAGATTAGGTAATATAAACGTTCCATAACATTCAAATCGCTCCAGCATGACTGGGGTAGTCAATCCCACTAGCACAGCCAGTGTACAATGA
Organism: Eumaeus atala; assembly: GCA_017140195.1. NCBI lineage: Eukaryota > Metazoa > Arthropoda > Insecta > Lepidoptera > Lycaenidae > Eumaeus > Eumaeus atala. Next base: position 138,277 of record JAFELO010002527.1, read on the forward strand.
CACCTATGTTGTCGCTTTTCTTCCGTTTTGTGAGTTTCCGATGACCCTCCAGAGAGATGGGATGAGGGATGGTAACGAATGTATAAAATTCTGATCCTGCAGATATTTAAGTGTCGATGGAGTCATCAAAGGAGGCTACAACCGCCCGTTTACTCATTTATGGTAATGTACGAGAAAGTGCGATTGTAGCACGATCGCATTGCCGCAAAACTTTTCGGCATAGCGGTCGTGCTTCAGGGCGGCTGCGAAGCGCGTGTTGGCCCGCGAAGAGAGTGAGGAACTGTATTTAGAGGACAATCTGCGCCATTTTTGGTACGAATATGGACGCCATATCCTCGCGTCACGTTCATGACGTTGATAGCGTGATTTAAGAACTGGCATTTGATATGAAGCTCGCGGCTTCGTCTGCAGAGATTCGGGAATTTTGGTTAATAGCTGAAAAGTGGGAAAAAGTAGCCTTCATTCATCCCAAGGGTCTCACGTATATATATGAAATTTCATTACAATCAGTTTGGCACTTGTAACGTGGTGACGTCACAGATAGACAGGGTTGCTTTCGCAATTATATTATAAGTAGTTAGGTGCTTTCTTAGACGATTAATATTTAGGTTAAGACAAAAAGACTTGCCTCCAATGTTAAGAAAATTTTATTGACTTTATGTTAGCGTTTCTACGACACGTTTTGAGTAACAATTATCATCAGCCTTTTTTCTAAATTTCTGCTAAAACAGCCGAAACCGAGCTACTCCCTCCATCTGGAATAGGTTATTATGCAGAGCTGTCCCATATCGTTGAAGGTCTGCCAACTATACGAACATACATGATGTCAAGTCTTTTTGCGCCCTTCCCCCAAAGATGGCGCTGAGAGAAAGAAGAAATTAAGAGTTCAACAAAAGATCAATTAGATTAAATTGCTGTTATAAAAACAGAATGTTCCTCTGTTATGAACAGAATATCTGTATCAATGGAAGTCAAAACAAGGTGCTGCGCGCACAGGCGATGGTTCTACTAGGCATAACCTTTGTTTGTTTTAGGCTTAAATTGTTTTCAACTTGTTCTATCGTTTTTGTTTGACTTTAAACACTGTCAAATCATGTTCATGAATATGTAGTCATGTAATAGAAACAGTGTAAACTTCTGCTCCGTAATCTATCGTACAAATCTCAAACAGAACAAAAGGGAAATATCACCCTTACAGTAATATTTTACTTTAATCCATCAACATATACAAGGTGTTTTGTAAGACACTGAACAAAATCACAGAATGTTTTAGGTACTCGATTCTGTTGCCGAATATTACTTATTATACTGTGATTATGAGTGAATATTACTTATTATACTGTGGCTAGATCGGGCGGCCGAGAGTCACCCGTACAGCTGTCGCGCTTTTTGTGCGAAGAAGAACACGAGTCTTTAACTATTGGCCGCACGAGTTTCTATCGATTCAATGGATACATATTTTCACACACTGAAAACAATGACACTAAATTCAGTGAAGATTACAATGTACAAACGCAATATTTTCGTTACATTTATAGGTTACATAACCAACCGTGTCCTAAAATTCATCTAATCTTTTACAATTCACGGTACATATTGAAAGAAGTAACTGAATTAATCAGTCAAATAAAAAGGTGTACGGAATTAAATTTTTTACTGTTGTCATCGCCATCAGTCTATGCCTATTCTGCAAATTTTGTGATTTTTATAAAGTAAGTTAATTCTCTAGCATGAAACGTTGTACTATTTAAATTACTAAAGAAACCACGATAAAATTAGTTAAAGTAGTGTTCTTGTTATCGATTTCGAATAGTAAAGTATCGAAGAAATTATATCGTTTACCATAGGCGTTGAGTAACGGTTGCTTCAAAGCGAGTCAGTTGGCAAGTCAGGCCGGCGCCGACGCTGACTTCTAAATATTCGTGTGTATTTATACATGTTAATGCTCACTTCACATCATTTATATTAGGATTTTTTAATAATTATGGCATTATAAAACTTATTTTGTATGTAAATATTGCATCAATAATAAATTTTCCGCATGGTTTTGTCGTAGTCCTTACGGTCGAAATTGCAGGCGACGTATAGTAGTGGATAAAGTATATAGAGCTTAAAGTGTTGAGAGTAAAGCTTAAAAGAATACAAAGTGCCGAGTTGGAATATAGTTTAAGTTTCGTTGAATATACTTGCCAGATTTAATCATCAGAACTGAGCTCACGTAATGAAATTGTTATACGCTAAAATAACTTTACATTTTTGGCACAAGTACAGATATATTTTATATGCGAATATGCGCTATCGATATAATTTTATCGTTTTCGCCTTAATTACATTTTGACAAGAGTGTAATTCCATTGAAAGATAAGCATAATTCACGCTACAAGTAAGTAATTTGAGCATGATTAATCATGAAATGATATCACTGGTTTACAAAAATTACAAGATACGTCTCGGAACAGTCCGTATAAAAGAGGTGGTCACAATTGAAAATTATGCAATTTGTAAAAACAACTTACAATCATCATATGTAAGGTTGACTTTGTGACGTTCTTGAAATAAATGGACACTCTCTGAATTTGCGGAGCGAAATTTCTGAAATATGGTCACATATGTTGGAGGCCAATAATAACATTCTTAAGACCCATTACTTCGGACCACACACTCTTTGTCTAAACACCGTAAGCGCCAATGAGGTTTCTAAAATACTAAGATCATTACGTTCTAACGCGATAGGCAGTGACGGTACAAGTCTGTACATGCTACTTGTAGCGTCCCAGTTTTCTGCACGCCTAGATATTATTACGGAAATTGCTAATAAGTCGATTGCTTATGGCACCTTCCCGAACACTGGTGCACGGCAGTTGTTAAACCAATTCCAAAAAAAGACAAAGTGTCGGAGTTAAATGACCTTAGGCCAATAAGCATATTGTCGTGTTTGTCTTAAATCCTGGAAAATTTGGTCAGTGAGCAACTAACTGCATACATGAAAAAAATATAATAATCTACCTATCATGCAGTCTGGCTTCCGTAAGCGCCATAGCACAACAACTGCGCTGGCCGATGTAGTGGACAACATCTTGTGTGCCTAGGATAGGGGTGAAGTTACGGTCCTTGTGCTTGTAGACTATTCGCGTGCTCTTGACACCTCGAACTTGCCTTTGTTGTTGTCGAAGATGAATGAAGACGAAATATTATGGCTTTGGTTGCGATCTATTTATGCGATTGTGTGTATGCAGTTTGTTGAATTGGATGACGACCGCGCACACTGAATCGTTCTAATGCATTTCCAATTAAAAGGTGTGTCCATCAGGAATCTGTATTAAGACCAATCATTTTCTCGTTGTATACACCTTATGTTATCCAGCAGATACATGACTATAGCTATCATATTTACGCCAACGATATTCAGTTGTACATCTCATTCAGATAAAACGACGCGACAGGGGTCATCCCTAAGCTTAATGAGGACCTGGCAGGTGTAAGTGAGTGGTCGGGCGCTAATGGCCCAGTGCCTGATCCTGATAACACAAAAAATATGCTCGTAGGCACCAAAACGCAAATTAACAAAATTTTACATATCTTGTCAGCAATACACATTCAGGGTGACAAAATTGAAAGAGTCACAAAGGCACGGAATCTGGGACTGCTATTTGATGAAGGCTTGCGGTTTGAAAATCACGTAATTAAAACAGTCTAAAACTGCTTCTACCGTTTAAAAATACTGTACCGGATAAGGAACTACATAGGCACCTGTATTCGTAGTAAGCTTTCGAATCGCTTATCCTCTCGAAACTAATGATAGGATTCGTTCAAGAAACTTAGTACAACAAGTACAAAACGTTTGTGCCCGATACTGTTTTAACATCTCTCCCTATTTGAACAGCGCAACGCTCTTAAGGATGAAACAACGTTGGCGTCTACACCTGGTCACTACTTTATTTGATATCGTTAAATTTGAATCTCAGCCATACGTATTCGTAAATATAAAGTAATATAAAATGGTCTACAAATAAGCAGCTGGGTCTATCAACGTTCCTACTACTATACAATTGCACCACACTGCTGCATAGTCTCAGGCACACCGCCACTAAGTGCTGGAATGATCTACCCCCACCAATTCGAAGTCTGAAAACAATTAATAATTTTAAAATCAAATATAAATATTACTCGATAGAATAGCAAGTGATTCATTAAGTAAAAATTTGAAATATGTTACTTGGAATAACA
>JAFELO010002527.1:142564-186019 GCA_017140195.1 Eumaeus atala
GGTTATCTATAAAGTTAACCATAGTTAATTAACTGAGAGGTTTCCTTTTCAAGAGTTGTGTTACACTGTTGTGCATTTTTCCTTGGTCTTTGTACGTCTGGAAGTTAATCAAAAAACTATTGTCGTTATTGTTGAGTATATATTATTATCTGATAAAGGTGTATGTTATGTGTTATAGGTTGGTAGCATGTATATGTTATTATTATTATTTTTTGTCTGTCAATTTAATTAATGTATGCAAAAATGTATAATAGTATACCTCGAAATCCTAAATAATTCTTTTCTATTTCTATTATATAAAAAATCCTGGATTTTTGTCCTTACATTTCACTCTCATCATATTGAACCACCACCCATTATTATTACTTGTGATCAGTCACGTCCACGGTCGGTAATTACTTGCCTGGTTTGCCACCAATATTATATAAAACTGGGAATCCGTCCCGGCTTCGCTGAATCGTACCGAAAATATCTGTATATTTTACTAAATATGAACAAAATAAATTGACAGAAACACAAAAATGTTAATTTCGGCCTCGTAAACATTACACGTTACCATTACAATAAATTTAATTTATGGCAGAAAAAGTCTGTTGCGATAGCTCGTGGTTAATAATTAGTGCAGGTGAAGATTTACTTCTATATCTTTCTCACATCTACGAAATCTCTATAATGATATGAACGTTTCAAAGAATGTCATATCGCAAGTTTTCTTCAGAGATAATGTCAGATTCTAATGGTAAAATAATTTTTCAAACCGGTGCAGTAGTTTCGTCGGCTACTCTATGCAATCAAACAAACAATCAAATGTTACTAATATTATTAATATTATGGAGACTCAACTACGTATATACTAGTGCTTCCATAGCTAGCAAAATACTAGTATTATATTGCCCCTTTTCTTCATTGGAGCAGATGCTTTTATGCATACCGCCGTAGACCCGATTTAGTCTCGCAGTTATGTGGGACTCTCAGCTACACTGACTGCCATTAAAACCTCCAAAAGTGTTCCATCTCTTCCCCCTGTCGACGGAGCCACGAGGACGCGCTAGCATTCTTCCGCGTGGATTTTTCATGGAGCGAACATGTGCGCATTGACGATATTTCAAAGAAAAAACGCAAGACTATGCAGGAGGCTCCCCCTGCTGCTCTTGTTGTGAATTTCTGCAAAATAAAGGGGTTGTATTCCAAATGAAATGCCGTCCACCACCACCTAGAGACTGAGAACCCGTTTTTGCTCTTTTTAACCGAAACGCAGATACCTTCTCCGATTGATACATCACACCTCTCGTACCCAAGGCTTGAGCTTTGTACCGCATCTGGAGGACACCTGCATTCGTCACCCCTGCAATCTTAAGGAGAGGGATCTTTCCATCATTGGTTACGCGTAGATTACGACGACCACCCTCGCGTCTATGCTTGCCTTTATAGTTCCCACAGTGGCAATGCCGAAACTGACCGACTCCTCGAGCACAGCGAAAAGACTACGGATTCCCTTCTAGAACAGATACCAACAGCGCAGATGTCGTTATTCTTGGCGATTTTAACGCCGATCATGCTGAATGGCATTACCGATCATGCCGGGGGTAGATCTGTTCACGACTTTGCCCTAGAATGTGACTTAACACAACTGGTCTCATCGCCCACGCGAATCCCAGATTCGTGGAAGACCGTATACCTTCCCTGTTAGACCTCCAAACTGGAAAGCTACCAGGTTTCTGTCGATGCTCCACTGGGCTCTTCAGACTTCTATCTTATCCGTAGTTCCGTGTCTGTAAAACGCAGATCGTGGCCACATTTCCTTGACTGCCTGCGTGTCTGGCAAAGTAAGTCAACAGATTGGGATGGGACGCGTCTCTTCTTTGCATCTTAACCAGGGGATGGATTTACTTCTCGCTAGATGATCCCAACGATGTTGCTGACGATGTTGCCGATGTAGTGCAGCCAGGAATGGAGCTCTCCATTCCGCACTCATCGGTACCCATTGCTGATAAATCACAGCCATGGTTCAATCGCTCCTACAAACTGGAGCTGCGCCGTATACAAGAGTGCTATCGATCCTGGCTTTTGCGACAGGGTCCCAGGACGAAAAAGCTAGCACATTCAAATCGAAGTAAAATCATGTATCCAGATCCAACAAAAGAGTTATTGCTGTAGCAAAGTCCGATTACATCGGCACAATTGGTGGGAGGCTAGTTCGCCTTCCTTCGAGAACTGGTGCCTCGCCAAGGCTGTCCTAGGGAATTTTTTTCAGCCATCCTTACCATCTCTATACCGGAATGATGACTCGTTGGCCCATACCCCACAAGAGAAAGTCGATGTCCTGGGCTCTCTGCTTGCGTCCAACGCTACTTGGGATGACCAAGAAACTCCTCCTCCTACTATCCAACGATGCGAACACTCAAGACCGGATATTGAGTTTTGGCAGAGTTATGTCCGCAAACGCTGCACTCCTTGGACATCCGCAAGTCGAGTGGACCCGATGGCCATAATTAACTGCCAGCTCTTGCGTTATTTAGAGAAACATCAAATCATTAGAGACCGACATTACGGTTTTCATATTGACCTACTTAACGCACCGATGGGTGGAGGCTGTTGAGGCCTAGGGGGAGGCACTGGCCGTTAGTCTGGATATCGCGAAGGCTTTTGATCGAGTATGGCATAAAGCGCTCCTTTCGTAGCTTCCACCTTACGGACTGCCTGGGAAACTATGCTACTGGATCACTAGTATCTTGACATATCGTATCATCAAGGTGGTCGTTGTCAACGGTGCATGCACGGACCTTAAATCTGTCAAAGTTGGTATTACTCAAGGGAGTGTTCTATCTTCCATACTGTTTCTTCTGCACATCAATGATATTCTATACACCAGCGGCATTCATTATTTTGCGAATGACAGTACCGGTGATGCATTATACACTTACCATACCAATATTTCCCGGGAAAACGTCACCAAATATCAGAACCAAATTGTGTCTGAAATTGAGTCTTTATTAACGAAAGTTTCGGAATGGGACCGACAAAATTTTGTCCAATTTAGTCCTAAAAAGACACAACTTTGCGCATTTACTACTGACAAAACCCCCTTTTCCGTATCTCTTCACTTCGAAAATACCATCTTAATGGCCTTAAATGGACTTAATCGATACTTCTAGCTGCTGGAGATACTATATATACTAGACATTTCGTATGGAGTTTAAGTCAAAATCCTATCTCTAGTAGCAAGTACCATCGATAGACAGAATATAGTAAACGGTTTTGAGGACTGTGTGTGTGCATAATATGTGTCCTCAATATCGGTCAATGAACATCTCTGATAGCTATGTACACAGCTTCAAATTTTAAATGTATATAATTGAATCGTTGACATGAAATGACTATCTACCTCGCCTGACTAGGGGCTCCTCCGGATGGGATATTAATTAATTAATTTAAAAATTCTTACTCCAAACTTATCCCTCAGGGCTAAAATGGTTCAAACCTTGTGGCGATTTTAGCCTGTTCTGACTATTTGTTTTTATATTTAGTAAAAAAAAACGCAAAAATACATGAATAAGACAATTCCTATTATTTTAGACTGTCATGTACGTGATGTGGAAGCTACGCGGCGCTGTAACCACTTAGCTACTCGACGTGATGTCTCTTACATTATTTTTAGAACTACTCTCTATTTGGACCGATTTTACAGTCCTTGATATTATGCCATGTAAGTAAAATATATATTAGTAGGACACTGTTTACGTGTACTTAAAATAAAAATATATTCAACAATATAATATTATGACATCATGGTTCTCAGTACCTTGGCAAATCGTAGCTGTTTTATTATATCTACTGGACTTACGTGTGGATGTACTAGCAAACCTCTGAATGGCTCTTCGGGGATAATAGGCGTGAAGGTACTTTTTTATATATAATATTATCAGGACATCTGAAACCTCAACCCAGACGTGACCATGTTAGCTGTAAAGCTACTGAAACTATGGAATTCTCAATTGTCTACATAAACCGCGATAAAATCGGTAAAAGTAATTTTATTATATTGTGTAAAATTCGTGTAAATCTAAGAAATGATGACTAAACATGATAATTACCTAAATACCTCTTGAGAAAGGGGCAGACCAGGACTCAGATCTTTTTAGCGCTCTCACACACTGCACAAAATGCGACAGTACAATTATAATAAGGTATAGCTAATATAGCAGCATCAAAAAATATATTTTCTTATCAGGTAACCAGGACATTTCAGCACATCTCTCTTTTTTACCGCCAATAGCCACAAAAAGTGGTGAATGAAACCTGGTTTTGAAATGTTTAGATATTCTAATTTTAAATATGTAAGTCTAATTAGAATATTTTTAGAAAATAAGTTGCAAATAACTTGTTACAGCATTGATTCTTTCAGCGGACGTCTTACGTACTTTTTTCATTTTTAAACCAATGTTCACCATGACTAATGAGTTGTAATACACAATGCCGCCTAAACCAATCAGGTTTCAATTCCATAAATTTCAATAATTCGTCACTAATTTATTAATAAATTAAATAACATCATCAGTATTATTACTTATTCTGATAATACAAGTAATTTCCGAAAAATTCACTTGATACCGGCGTAAAGTGACATCCTCGTGCGGTTTCTGAGTAGCCGGTGGCCTATTGGAGGCCTGATAGGAGGGCAAAGCATCTGCGTAACAGTTATGCGATTGTCCATGGGCGTCGGTAATCATCTAAATGCTCCTATTTCCCGTTTGCCTCCTTAGGCTATAAAAAAACAAATGAAAATCTTAAAACTTATACTGTAACTACTTTTTAGATTTTAGGAGGAAATATGGGCACGTTGTAAAACTTTCCCTACAATCATCTAGATAGACTTGCCGTGAGCAGATTAGAGCAGAAAATATATTTATGTATGAGAAGCTGGTTGTTGTCACGAGACTGTCCCCAGAAATGCATAAAAAAGTGTTTCTTCGAAGTTTAACCTGAGTTAAACTGCCAAATTGCAGGCAAATGTTATTTTATATTCAACATCTCTCGATCAGGCATCACATGATGTTATGTACATTGGAATTTCATTCAACTCTTGGCTCGCACCAGATGAAGTAATGTTAAAAAAATTTACCTTTTCTTTTAATTGGCCTACAATTGTTCCATAACTTGAAATTTATCTAATTTAAATCAAAAGAATGTTTTAGTTTACGGAAAATATGAAGAGACACATACATGCACGACAATAAGGGAGTTCATCTAATTCCTGTAATATCATATACGCGTACAGTAGTTAAGTTGTTAACCTGCTAGTTTTTGAAATCAGTTAAAAGATATAGATAAAATTACAATGAACAATAATTACGTCCAAATACACACTTTGTTGGACCAATAAAACAAAAGAATCAACAAAACAAATTCAATCAGAAAAAAATTTTTTGTTCATAAAATTGTTAATTCTACTTGAAATTAGAATATAGTGACAGATTCTAAAGTTTTGTTATTCATTCGTATATAACGAGTAAGGGATGTACAGTTAAGTTTATAATTTATTTTTTCCAGTAGATGGAAGGCTGAATCAATCTTATGATTAAGTCAGCCTTCCATCTGCTTTAAATAAAGATTTTAAAAAACCTATTTTACAATACACCAGCGATCGACTTGTGCTACGATGAACAGAAAACATCTGATCCGAACATTGTCGTATTTTTTTAAATTTCTCCTGTAATTTTGAAAACCATAGAGAATATTGTAAGTACCTTTACCGTACTCCATATGAAATATCTCAATCGATGCATACTTACCGAGAGTCTGTGGATTTCAAAATCTGTATATCATTGTAGCGTCAGTGGCTAGTAACATAAAATGATCCCGCTACTCATTGGTTACCTACGCAGTTCAATAGTAAATGAAGGTATGGAGAGGAAAATGTCTATTAGAATGAGTTGTAAATTTATGCAAGCAGTGTTCATTTGTTACTGGTTGTGCACTTAGTGCTTGTTATATGCATGTTATTACTTTTAGGTCTAAACAGTGTAACAATTATTGATGAACCCAACAAAATTAAATAAAATAAATAGAAATTAACATGAAGTATCTGGAAAGGTGTCATTGATAAAAAGCGAGAAATAGAAAACCGTCCACTTCGTTACTGGTAATACAATAATTTGACTTCTCCCAGGGCAGCCAATTTATTATCCCCATTTTTATCCCGCGCATTATTCACGTAAAACTTTGAAGTATTGAAATACAAGTACATTAATATGAAACCGAGGGCAATATTAGGTGTCTTAATTTAAGCCCGTTTATTTCATTTAAAGTAACCGCAAACAGGTTTAATTGATATTCAGGACATACAAACTAGATTACGCGGTGTTCAATAAATTTTATATGACGTCCATATGTGTTTCCGTTCAGTGGTAATGACGTGTGCGTATTTTTGTCAGTAGTCAGTAAGAATAACAGAGGTGCCTTCCTCCGTTTACCCACATATCGGCGTAGTCCTCGCTGCCGCCAGTATGAATTAATCTAAAGTCGAATTCCTTGAATGGCTATCGACGCCCATCAAATCCACATTATTGTTATGCTGTCGTTGCAACCTTGCTATAAAGGCGAAAGCACAGCTACCACTTTGCGGTGGTATCATATAAGCTCTCCCGTTCTTGCCTGCCCAATTCGGCTGCAATGCAGCATTGCAATATTACCAAATTAATTAGGAAAAATATTAACATGCTCGCAATTTTAGAACCGTTTATTATCATGGCTTGCATTTGTTTAATAAAGTCACGTTCCGTCGTGTCCAACCGAATCCGCTTTAAGGTCCACAGACAATGATGGATGACCACATCTTTTACACTTTCTTGATAAGTCACTAGCATTTGTTTAGCTATAACATTGAACGTTTTCATTTAACACGCCTTTTGAAGTTTTAATTCCATACATATGTAGCATACATCATTAATACTTTTAACACCTGTGAGGCAATGTGCACTGTGATATCCCATAAAGAGGTCGCGGAGCGTGATAGTAATGGAAGTGGATAATGGAAGCGTGGCAAAGGTGCTACGCACCGCAATGGGGTATTTGCTCGATGCCTCTACCAAAGAAAAAACGAAACCGAATAAATAATTACATTACAAACTTATATACTACATTACATTCAAAGTGTATCATCTCATGGATATGAAAGACGAAAACATTTTTATGACTCATAAATCCAATTGATCTGATGAATCAACATTGGCTGTTACCTTATGGTTTATACAATAAACGATACACCAGCTACGGTGATGAAATTTATTGCTCTTGGGAAAATTTTACAACATCATTTCATTATGGAAATGGGTTAATATGCTTTCCTTCTTATTCCGAAGAACTTTCGTATCTTTCGTGAATTATCTAAGAACGATAATGTTTGTACAGAATACAATTCACAGTAATTTTTTTGTTAGTAAATCGAAATGTTTAAAAGTCTCTATTAAATTTATTATATTATTAAATTTTCTGACTATAAGAGATTATAGGTTTCTACATATTTATTATTAGTAATAAAATTGTCGCCTAACCAAATTTTGGCCACGTTGCTCTCTATAGAGAGTAGCCAACTGCGCAGAACATATTACAGAACACAACTGCACTCCTTGTTTCCTCATTCTCCCATTTCGACGGGATTACAATGACGCGACGACTCGAAATTACACGAGGAAAGAGAAGTCTGGCACAGTTACAATGAATTAATGTGCTCTTGGAGGTACGGGAGTGTAACACAGACAGCTTCCTGACTCTGTACTGTTATTAGGAATTGAAAAGCCTCAATAACACTTCGGTTCACGACGCGGACGCGCGCCTCGAGCTGTGGTTGAACATGCTTACCACTAGACCACAAGGGAGTTTATTAGTATGTAAAGTTTATAGTATTTAGTAATAAAAAAAACAAGTACTAGTCCGAGTCGGCCATCGACGATACGATATCGTCGGTTGAACGGTCGGTTACGGGAATTGTGGTCCTTAAAAAGTCAACGCCTTTTTCTCAGAAACAGCTGGAAGTATAAAACTGAAATTTATGTCGGATTCTAATGTATGTAATGCCTCAAAACCTCAAGGCTTCCAAATCATACTTCTATGTCATTGCAATCAAAAGGTATGGCCGTTTATGTAACTATTGGTATCCTACGAAAACCAAATAACTTAAATTAGTCTATACTCCTTCTAACATAAAGTAGTCTATAACATTTCATTTTATTTACTTAATAAACATTAAAAAAATTATTTATTTTAAATACGTTTTTAAACTAATATAATTAATCAATATCTATATAATACAATATAATATAATTAATAGCATAATTACTACTTAGAATTTTCAATTAAATTGCACAATTAGTTCGAGTTGATATTAGTGGCAACACAATTGACATACGATGTACTACGTTTTACAAACTGATGTTCCTTTATTTTTCCGTTTTAGCGCGAAAATACGAAAATTTGAAAGAAGTGTAATTTCGAATATTACTATCATATAACATTTGTTATGTAACAACAAGTACACTGCTCTCTGTTAAAATCTTTTTTAATTAATTGTCCCATACCCAACATTCTATTTTTCCTTCTTTTCTGTATTACTAATACTCTTAGTCGATGTATGTGACATACTCATCAGAAATTGTTTTTCAATTTTCAGCAACTTCTGACTTGAGATGACTTGGTTTTGAAGTAAATTTGGAATTTATAATAGGAATTAATAACAAGTTGAGAGATTTGTAATCTAAACTGGAGTGATCTCATGGAGTACTCCTCGAAATTGTCCCTCGTTAATTTTTAATTAAGAAGTAGATATTGTTTGGGAAAGAAAACTTATAAAGGCTCATTAAGGCTCATTACTCAGATAAATATATGTGTCAAATGAATGTAATTTTAAAATATTTGTATATGTTTTTGGGCCATTGAACGCAGCATCATAAAATTAAAACTGAGACGCAAGACATAGAAGGTCAAAAGAAAAAAAAGCGTTGGATTTTGCAGCACGTCAAAATAGAAAGGTGGAAATTGGCCGGCAATATTGTAGCATTTTGCAAGGGACGCTGTAGGCAAGACAGGGAAACTAGCGATGAGAGGGCTAGGTAAAATTTTAATAGATTGGCACTTAAATTATTGGCATGATAAGACGAACTTTTGGATTATATAGAGAAAAGTTACGGAGACTTACTTTTTATAGAATAGGTGGCAAACGAGCGATCGGAGCATTTTGACGACTACCGGCGCCCATGAACAGTCACATACATTACAATGCCTATGCATTGCGCTCCTTCGCCCCCCCCCCCTAATTGTCCACCGGTTACTCACGAACCGCACGAAACGCGACACTAGGGATGTCTCTTTACGTAGGTATTATGTGAGTGTTAGGTACCTCCCCAGTTATGGTAGCCCAATTCTGTTGCATTGGAGCATGTAATGGCATGCACTATGCATGGCACAACCTCCTCCTATGCAGCATGGTAATTTCTCTTCCTAAAGACAAAGAGTGAAGAGACCCTGTAGAGAAGACCCAAATAGACAGTGACAGGAAGACAAACGGAAAGAGATAAAATAATTTAACATACATTTTTAAAATAATTTTAAAAATGTATGTTAAAAATTATGTTTATTTGCACTTAGTAGGCTCTGAAACTACTGGGCCGAATTGAAAAATTCTTTTACTATTAGAATCTTACACTATCTGTATTGAGTACAGGCTGTGTAACGTTTTCAACGTTTTGATCTCTGTGAAACTTCGATATTGTAACCAAAGGCGTGAAAAAAATATTAAAGTAAATCCTTATAAAACGACCGAAGTGTTGGCCGACCGTTCACAGGTTGGGAAGAAGAGCTTCGTGTAGTAGCAGGAGATCGGTCATCTTGGCGTCCATTAAGAGAGACCTATGTCCAACAGTGGACCGATGAGGGCTGATGATGATGAAGATGAATACCTATATAGCTGCAGAAGTTATTGACATCTAGCTGTCCCGACAGAGGTTGTTCTGTCATAAATTTACTTGTAATGTTTACGAGGCTGAAACTACAATTAATATTTTTTATATTTTTGTAAATCAATCAATGTTTGACATGTTTCATGAAATATCAGTGCAAAGTCGGGATGGACTTCTAGTAATTAAATAAAATATTTCGACTTTATCGAAAACCTTTTATACCTCGGATACACAGTAACCGCATTCCTTGTTAAGTTATGCAACTAGTTCAGTTTATTCCTTCTTCAAATATCAGACAATGCCTTAAACTTAGCTGCATGTTTAACTCATAACACGCTTGATGACTTTACTCTAGAGCTGTAATAATTACTGCACATTATGGCTGGCAAATGTGCTGCTATACTAGAATATTCAGCTTGCATTACGTACAAGCTAAAACATCCACTTTGAGATTGTAAACTTAAGCATTGAATTTGCCATTTCAAGCATACGACTGCACGTACATAAAGTGTGTTTTGTAGCTTGAGTAAAAGGCAAATTATTTACACTGTTCAACAACAGGCGCCGTAATCGAACTTTACTCAAAACCTTCATACACTTACAACAGCAAACACCTGCCTATTCCGCGCAGTGATGTCGGGAGCTCAAGATTAAATCTGGATTCTTCAGTCATCTGCGACCTCATGTCATTTCCAACACATAACAGAGGCCGTTGCTGACTGTTACCGGAGATAATGAAGAGGATTACTGCATGCAACAGCACGTTAAACATATGTTAGTAACAGGTAGTGCCATGGTATATTGCAGCCGAATTGGGCTGGCACGTTCGGTGATGTACCTCTCGCACATACTATATCGACATTAAAAGATAGCTATTCTGTTGCGTTTCGTACGGTGTGTAAGTTTTCGATGGCCCATTGAGGCGGTAGGATGGAGGGTAACGCGTCTGCATAACCTTTATCTTTATAAAGAAGAGTTATCGATTGCTTATCGATATTTCCCATAGCACTTATAACCTCTAAACGTTTAAGTGGCTTTATGTATTTTGGCTAAAAATTAACTTTCAGTTGGTAAAAACATGACATCATAAACTTTGTTCATTTCTGTGTAAACTAAATGCAACTGTGTACGGCTACTCGTATTGAACTGTTGTACGACGACGATGATAAAGCAAGAAGGCCGAATACATGATTATTTTATCTCGGACACCAGTTTAGAACGATTACAATAAAAACTTGTGCCGATACTTCGATACCTTTTACAAAAATATATGGCTCTGTTACTCCTTCCACGCAAAACCATCACTGAAGTTGGATAATGCCCACGTTACATTCTATCAACTTAATGGGTAGCTTCCTTAAGCTTCCTTAGAGCTTTCAGCACAAATACGGTCATTTTGTTTGTTAAGATTTTTTTATAGAATAGGAGGTAAACGAGGAACCGGAGCCTTTTTACAACTACCGACGCCCATGAATATTCACATGATTACTATGTCAACGCGTTACCCTCCATAGCCCCCCCCCCCCCATATGAGCCACCGGCTACTCACTAACTCCTCCAATACAGCATGGCACTACCTATTACAAAAGATGTTGTTCAATTGTAAAGATGTTCTCATCCGTAAACAAAATTTGTCTGTAAACTCTCTTTGCGTACCGCTTCAGTAATTGTTTTGATTCTTCCTTATAGTTGATTAAATGTATTGTCACTTCTTGATGAAAATTCATGTTAACACTTGAATAAATAATTGTAAATGTAAACGTAAATCGAAAAATAAACAA
This sequence comes from Eumaeus atala, assembly GCA_017140195.1. Classification (NCBI taxonomy): domain Eukaryota; kingdom Metazoa; phylum Arthropoda; class Insecta; order Lepidoptera; family Lycaenidae; genus Eumaeus; species Eumaeus atala. The sequence continues at coordinate 154,299 of JAFELO010002527.1, forward strand.
TTGTGGAAAAAGTATAAAAAAATGTTTATTCATTTCATCATGATTATCATCATTATCGGTATACTACTTGACATAGGCGTACTTCATCGTCTTCCCACAAAGTGATCGATCGACCGACACTTCGTTTTTCTAACTGTATCGGACAATGAAATACCCAACATAGCACGTTCAATAGCCCGCCGAGCTTCCGCAAACTGGCGGACTAGTCCTAAATTTAGAGGCCATGTTTGGGCCCCGTGGATCATCAAGGGCAGAACGAATTGGTATTATTCATTTATTAAGTCTTATTCTTCTTTAATTTATCAGTTAAGAAATGACCGGTATACTATACTCCTATAGTCTGCAAGTCCTAAGTCATCTCTTAAAATACGTGACATATAGAAACATGAAAATTAAGATAGCACCTTTCTAGGCGCTAACTTAATTTTCCGAGATAAAATCTTTTGCTTTCGGACAGGATTTCTTAGATTTTTTCCCGAAAGCAGTAATGCTTTGGCCACCTTTTTTATACGAACACTACCTAAACGGACAGACCACTCTGTCACAAACAGAGGAAGCTTCATTGTATCTATAAATAGCCCGGTACTGAAACATTAGACTAATAATATCCCTAAACGTGAAGACACAAAAGTCTTCGCTAGACAGTCGAACTATTGAGGCTGGACAAGCGCCGCCTAGTAGCTCTCTCCGAAAATAAATACATTTTACTAATAACAAGTGTATGGAAAGGTTTACATACTTTGTGTAATGCAATCACAGCGATCCTGTTCTCTTTGTCACTCCACTCCGTTTTAATATCGCAAACTGTTATACAATTTATTAGCACCAAAATAAGGAAATACAATGAACAATCGTATACAAATGACAGATTCCAAATTCAAATGCATTATTTTTCATTTTTAATTGTAGCAGTATTTATGGTCAGACTAAGTATACAATCAACACTACCAGCAACAATTTCAGGAAATAACAAAACTATAAATCGGCGCTACAATATCATTTGATATTGACACTAAGTATTTGGTGAAATTTTAGTAACGAAACTGGAAATATGTTAATGGTTATATTGGTAACTTAGATACATTCAAGTATACAATATGGCGTATGGATGTATGTACAACAAAAAAATTATTATAAGACATTTATTTAAGCGTAATCGTAAGAATTCACAATAACAAATTCACAACACAACATGAGTGGATATAAAATATAATTGAACTTTAAGTCATTACTTCTGACAAAGTGTTATTACTGGTATTGTGAAAAATATGAAAATCTTTAATGTAGTGAAAAGGTACCAATACAATCAATCAAGTCATTTGTTGGCATCGCATGATCAATCGCATTGCATTACACAATATCATGCCAAGTGACTGGAAAATTATATTTCATCTGCACAAAATATATTTTGTAACAAAATTGACACATTTATGTTTATGCTAATACTATTAAGAGGAAAAATTTGAATTGAAATTTTGATACGTGCGTGCGTGCGTGCATGCGAGCGTGTGTTTGTAGAGAGAAACAACTGGGTGGTTTGTTGCCTTTTGCGATGAAAAACATAAAAAATGCTTAAAGGAGATAAACAAAATATTTCTATTCAGCTAGTGGCCCTTCGAATTGCCAAAGCTATTAAAAAATTCAATTCACTTGAGCAAGTAAATTTGTTTCATTTATAAAGTTAAACAAGGTGTGATCGAGATGAGTGTACAAAATATTCAATCAAGACCTCAAGGGCTGTCATAATCGTACTTTGAAATCCATTCGGGCAGGCTTTCATTGCTCAAGTCTATTCTATGTTGGTTTAAGTTCTACAATTTTAAAAACAAATTTATTATGAGATCATTTTTTGCTAGATCCACTTTTGTAATTCAACAAGATGTATATATTATACGAATAATATATTTTTTTATTTTTTATTTTAAAGTAGGTACTGTAATTTACATTCAGTTTTTTTTATTTGTGATCTATATCTCCCATATTTCTATGAAGAATGTCGTATGCCTTGATATTGCATATTTGTGTGCTCTTCAATAGAGCTGCGATCTATAGCACACCCAAATATTTAAAAGCAGAAACGCAATTGACCAAGAATTCAAAGAACATGTAGCGCTGATTCAGGATTTCCACACGTAATTTGAGGTAAATTAGCTTTTCTGAGATCCGAGTCCTACTCCAAACGTAAGTAAATATAATATAATACTATGAAGAATTTGTACATCTGTATATCTCAATTTACAGATTTGATACCTTCATTGAAATAAAGGAAAACCAATATTAACTGTAATCAAATGAAGTAAGTAGTAGTGTTATGTCACAGTAAGAGTGGTAGCTATCGCAGCTAAATTGGGCTGGCACTACTGGGGAGGTAACTCTCAGTCCCTTGACATCACACTAAAGTGAGAAATATGCTGTGGTGTCTCGTGGAGTATGCGACTAATTGGTGGCCCATTGGAAGGGAGGAAGAAGGAACAGCAATGCATCTGCATGACAAAAATGCCGAAGTAAAAATAAATGTTCCGAAATAAAAACCCAATTATAAAGCATAGTGCAAATGAACAGTCGATACATGTAGGTGACCACCGAAGCCCCCATGACAATTCCGATATAAACACCCGTATGTACGTCGTAGATATTTAGACGTCCGTATATTTGTTATGCACACGTGTCTTCCCACCAATAGAAAAATTCACAAACTGCTATACACGTGACAGCGCAGCTGGTATAACCGCCGCCAAGTGAAATCTAAGCTGTGGCATTACGTGCGGTTCCGGTGGCCCATTATGGGGTGAGGATGGCACACGGGCAATACATCCATATAACAACTGTAGTCGTATCTCTGAGACTCCGGATTCACCAAAAAGCTCCGGCTGCTATATTGTACCAGAAAGGTACTATAAAGTAATTTTAAAAAATCCAAAAATTTCAATATCTAATGGGTCCCTTAGGATAGGATTTTCCGGAATGTAATCACGAGACACAAAGTAGTTCCAGGTATATAACTTATTCTGAAAAGTGAAAAATATGCAATTCACTCTAATAAACAGTCACTTAGGCCAGTCATTATGTAGTGGAAGAGTATTGCCTCATAACTTTACAAGCACTTGTTACTTAGTTTAATTCAGTAGAAAAGTCCTGGTTTAATTTCATGTAGGTCATACATAATTATGTTCACAAATAACAATTATGTGCGTAAGCAAACATACTTGCTATTTCCTCATTATCTTTTTCTAACGGGACATTAGTCAATTATCAGTGTCAGCGGACGATTTTACACCAGAAGAGAAATCTGCTTTGAAGTGTTCATGTTTCCATATTTTTAGGTGTTAATTGCTCCGTCAACTATAGTTTACTGTACAATAGTTTTCAAAGAGTTTAGGTATTGACATAATATGAAAGGCTAATAGTGAATAGGTTCCGCAGCTATCGACCCTGGTTACACCAGAAGAGGAGGTGGAGGATAAAGATGTTGTTGGAATGTTTGTTTACCTTTTTAGTGGTAAAAGAAAAATCATGTTAATTTGATGTTGTTCACATCAAATCAACTTGATTTTTTTTAATTATCATAGCTTTGTACTCCATTACTAAATCTTTTGTGAAGTAATATTGTGTACTATGCACAAAACACTCCATGTTTGCTTGATTCACTTTGTGTGAGCATATATGCGAGCAATGCTCAGAATAAATTTCTTTAACTTGCGTTATAAGTGATGTCTATCGGAGCAGGACTATTTATTTATAAATTAAGCACGTCTTTTTCCTTAATATTGACTTGCACGTATTTATCGACACTTTTGTTTTATTCATCCATCTATAATTAGAGAAAGCATTAATAAAGCATAAATAAGCATATGACTTTCCGGCACTATTATCAGTTAATTATATTTAATATATTTCACACTAGCTGACCCGATGAATTTCGAGCCGCCTAACAGTCCATGAATATCGTGTTAACTTTTAGCTGAACTAATTTAAAGCAAATTGTCAAAAATCCTTTCCAACCTAGATATTGAATCTTCAAATATTCTTATTCGCTCTTCTAACCATTCTCGCTATTTTGATACACAAATAAAAACTGACTTTAAATGGCTTTTCGTCGTTAGCAACTCAAAATGCCTCCTCACTTGCTCTTACATTGCTTACTTGCCATGCCATTTATCTGTCTGCGGTTCTAAAAAACCATCTCCTCGATAGCTGTAGACTATCATAATATAGGGCGTATCTAATATCCAGGTTATTGCGCCGGTTTTTACTGAGACCCTTAATTTTCCCCTTAACTTAGGCATGTTTCGGAGTTCATGGAAAGAAGCTTATTTAATTCCTTTACCCATAAAATGAGGGCCCCAATCTTTCTCCTAATATAGTCCCATCTCTATTTTACCTTTTCTTTCGAAAATGTTATAACGTTATAATTTTAATGCCTAGGAAAAGTTATATACATTTATAAATGGACACAAACTTTATATTTCATATCAGTCGAGTTTTCGATCTGGCCATAGCGTTTTCACATTCGTTGGGGGATGGATGAAAGAAATACTACTACGTTAATACTGCTTGGTTTTCGCAATGCTTTTAATTCCATATATCACGAATTTTTGTTCCTTTTACTTTTGGTCATTAATTTATCAATGGTCAATTAATTGACTTTATAGTTTTCCTAAAGATCGCCGTCAACGCACAAAACTAGAAAGTTTTTCTATTATGTTAAAAAAATCTGACATGTACTAAAATAAAAATGGCATGTTATTATTTGAAATATAACGTGATGAAAAAAAAAATTCCAAAGCTTACCATTTTTCGAGATCTCTAGCTATTAGATCTCGCGATTTTTTTAATGTCATCCTCGCAGCGTTAATATGGTCTTCCTTGTCGACGTTTACCTTGTGGGACACAACGTCACCGATCTAGTCCATCTGTGGTCTGCAAGACGCGCCACGTGACCAGCCCAACTCCATTTTAATTTTTGAGTACGTCAATGGTTTTTAATTTCACTCTTATACTGGTGGGTCTAATTTTATTTAATATTTTGATAATTAAAATACTTCGTTCCATGCTCCTTGGACAAGTAACAATTTTGTTTTTTGTGGATTTTGTGAAGTTCCAGGTTCCAGGCAAGCATACGTTGAACTTGGCAAACGACACGTGTCCATTATTTTCTTTTTTAGTTGTGTTTGCATTTTGCTTTTAAATATCTCTTTGTAAGCCCAATATTTTTTACCAAGTATTGTTTATCCGTCTTTCTATCTCTAGTTCTTTTGCATTGTATCTGTAACCTATTTGTTTTACTAAATAAATGTACTGTTCGACATATACCAGCAGTTCGTTATCTAGTGTTATTTTTGTTTTCTTTTTTGTGGTTAGTCATAATTTTTATTTTTAATCTATTTATTTCCAGACCTACCGACCTACTTTCGGTCTATAGGGTGTTCATCATTTGCTGTAGGTTTATTCCCAATTTGGCTAGTAAAAAAAAGTCATCTGCAAATCTCAGGTGGCTCGGATGTTCGCCAACAATACGTAAAACCTGTTTTTGCCAGTCCAGATTACTAATTACGTTTCCTTGCCAACGCAAAAAAAAATGATTGCATTAAATATTTTAGGAGACAACAGATCGCTTTGCCGTACTCCCCTTTTTACTGGGAAGCTAGGGCCTATGGTTTCTGGCTTTGTTCTACTTTTGCTCTGCGAGTATAAATTTTTTAAAACTGCTATATAATTCATTTCTACGCTATGTTTTTGTAGAGATTCCCATATACTCGCGTGGAAAACGGTGTCAAATGCTTCTAAATAATCGTCAAATGCTGGATATAATGGCCGTTGGTATTCTTGAAATTTTTCGATTATTAGTTCTATAGTGTGGATGTGATCAATTATACAAAATTCCCATCCTGAAACCTGCTTGTTCAAATGGTTGATTATTGGCTAATGGTCTGCTTATTCTATGGTTGATAATTGTTGAAAAAAGTTTTTATATTGATGGCGACATATTTATAGGCTTATAACTTCCGATTTCTTTAAGATCTCCATTTCTGCATAACAGTCTCCGATTTTTCTATTATAAGATTGAATAGGTAAGCAAGTGGCGTGGCTTGTACATCTTGGCAAGTTTGTTTTTTTTTTTACTCATATGATACTGAGATCTACTTGGTACTGTTTTTTTTTAGTGATATTACAGCTCGTAATCGTCTATGATTTGATGGATAATTAATATTAGGTGTTTCAATAGTAATAAACATTTGTGGTTGATTGCTCATAATGAAATCGATTTCGTTTTATGTTGGCCGTTAGGAGAACGCCAAGTCCAACTTTTCTTTAGATTTTTCTTGTTAAATGTATTTTTAATCCTCATTTTGTTTTCTAAGGTAAAGTCTATGGACCTTTTGTCCTCTAGCATTCCTTTCTCCTTAACCATTTCCTTTTGTCACTAGCCGTTCGCCATTTTGAGGTTGACCTATTTTTGCATTGAAGTCTCCCATTAGAATATAGTCCTAGTGTGTTATGTTGATAGCTGAACAGATGTTTTCGTAGAAACGAGTCACGTCCTCTTCAGTTACTGCTTCAGTTGGAGCGTGGACTTGTATTATAGAAAGCTGTTTGTCGGGTAAGCAAATATTAAATAGAGCTATTCGTTCAGACATGCCGACGTAACTCTATATGTATTGCTTCAGAGTATTGTGTAGGGTGGATTTTTGTTACTAATGTTTATCTACATATAAATGTTGCTTTAGTGCAGTGTGAGTATACTTAGAGCTGGACAAGTAGTTTAGTATGCCAGGTTTCACCACTCCTTCTAGGGTACTAGGTTTTTGTAGTGGTTGGTGGGTGTGTTTTATTTTTCTTACTAGCTTGACTGCTCTTTTTTCATTTTGGACTGGATGGTTAATCTCTGGAGAGGACGAAAGCATTCTTTTATTTTATTCTGTGGCATTCGTATTTTTCCATATATAAGCTTGTCATATTTTATTTTTGCTGAATTTCCTTTATCTTTTTCTATCCGCACTTGATCTTTTAGTTCCCTTGTCTTTGATAAGACATTTTGTGGAAAATCTTCTTTGATATAGAATCCGGTTTCTTTTGGGGCTCTTCGATGTTTGAATATAGATATTTTTACTCCTAAAGTGATAAAAATAACGGCAACAGGTCGAATTTTTTGGCCCTTTTTCCCTAGCCTCTTTTCTTCTGGCATATTGTGTCTCGATTTTTTTCAGACCAAAAATACCTTTTTTTTCTGCCTTACTTGTACTAATTGTATTAGTGTTTTATCTACGTGAGTGCAAAATCATTACAACTAAGCCATACCCGCGTAGTAATACATCTATGAAAATGTTTTACATTTCGAATTAAGCATATATATTTATTTTAATTAATAATTCCATTTATACAAATATAAGCTCAATTTATAATTTTTTTTTTTAATTTATAAAAAATCCCTTTTTTTGTTTGTCAGGAGCAACAAATCATCAGGGTGTCTTGACGCATCCACAGCAGGTTTCCTTCCCACCACAGGACAGCCCCACCAACTTCGGGACAGTACAATGGGGCGAGGTTCCCATACCATTGGGGGCACAAAGAGCGCCGCCTCCTGAACTTAAGTCCCCTCTACTTATAAGAGGGTAGAAAGAGAATCCCTCGGTTAAATTGGCTTCGTCTGGGTTCACCCCACTGTATTGAGCCCCACCACCACGACAAGTCTTAAACAGTCTGAACAATGTATGATGTTCATAAAGCAGTTGCTGAAGATCTTGGAGAATTGATATTTTCCTGGATGTGTTGATCCCTTGAATCCGATCGAGTAGTTCTTCCACATTGCCCATGAAGTATGTTTGCCATAATTTATGATGTGTAGAGACAGAGCACGCTACAGAGCTGCTGTAAACATCGTCTCTGTATTTTTACGAAGTGAAAATAATTTTGCGACGTTTAAACAATCAAAGCACTAAATAATAAGTACGGACCATAATGAATATTATAAAGTGAAAGTGTAGAAGGAAGTGACTTATACAGTGAAAAATGAACAAGAACAATATCATAGTTACAGTAACTTTTCATGGTGTAATTGAACAGTGTAAGTGCAGTAAAATACTGTCATTAATGAATTCGACCTCGGCATAGTCAATCTTAAAGAACGTATCATACAGAAGTGCTGAAAAGCATTTGGTATATTATCCTTAATTAAGAAGAAAACAAAGAAGTATTTAAACCTTAACGGACTCGTCATAACAACTACAGCTAGCGGCGAATAGACAATACCACAAAAGACTGATTTATAGCTATCCAGAGACCTTACGGACACATATTACTTTAGTCCTGCTATTTGTCGTAATTATCGCTAGCGGTAGTAATAGGAAGTTTATAATCGCCAATACCTCAGCCTGTTGTTAAGTTTTAATATTAAATTTTATATCACTTTAGATTGGTATATATTATCCTAAATAAATAATTAGAATGGATGATATTATTCTATATTTACAACGGAATAAACAATTTTCTAAGAGGATTCATCACAATGAACTTCTATCTGTAATAGTTGAAGAACAGTCATGGAAGTATTCAGAAACTTTGAGATAAACTATCCTAATTTTTAGCTGTAGTAGTTTAGATACGAAGTGACCTACATACGATAGCAAAGAACAATCACCCATTAGTTTAGAAATGTTTACTTAACACGAAACAAAACTTAAACTAAAGGATGGAATAGAAAACAAGGATAAAATCCTTTGATTTTATCCTTGTTTTCTATTCCATCCTGAAACTTTTTTCAGTAGGTAGTAGTAGAATAAAATTATGTATTACTCACATTTTTTAGGCGCACGAAAATACAAAAAACGTCATCCGAACGCTAGGTTAGGTTCGCTGTAGAATATTTAAATTTGAACGACTGTGAAGTTAAATGTTATGTATGATTTTCTTGTAATAATTTTGATATACTCCAAAACTTATTAAACCTGTAACTAATAATAAGAAGGTAAGGAGTTTGTTCGTTTGAACGCGCTACTTTCAGGAACTACTGGCCACAATTGAAAAAATACTTTCGAGTTAAGTCGTCCATTTTTCAAGAAAGGCTATGCGCGATAATGCTAGGACCAGAGCTACTAGGTTGAAACCGCGAGGTGGTGCCAGTTTTTATATGTAGTAATTATGTGGATTTCCATGGGTGTCGGTAGTTGTAAAAATTCTCCGATTACTCGTTCGCCTCCCTAGTCCATAAGAAAATGATGTAACTACATATTGTAATGTTATCTATACTTAAATCGTAAAAAAATAGAATCATGTTATAACAAAACTACTTTAACGGATTTTATCGCGGTTTATTTCAAACAAATCGATAAAAAAGTCATAGCGAATGTTCCCCTAAAAATACGTATTGAAAAAAAAAATTGAATTATTATTACTGTTGCAATTAATTTAATTTAATTCTCTTTGCTATGATGACTGCGTTTATCTGAATTGAATAAAACCATCACGCCAAGATAGATATATATCATAGATGATGACGATGTCTCTATACTTTACACGGTCTTCATGTCCTCTAGAAATGTGAAATCGATAAAAAAAGTCTGAACTATTATTACAATCGCATTATTTTCTACTCATTGTTATTATGAACAAGTTATTCTAAATACACAGTTAATCTAAATCACATACGAGACGATGATGATGAATCCAGATCCATGTCAATGTCCGCACATTGCACAATTCTTAAATTAAATCAACTTTTATTGTCACCTACTACTTCGAAACAAGGGTGAACGACAGAATGCGGTCAACACTAACAGAGTTATCAAACAAACCCCATTTATTCCCGGCCAAGACAAAAGAATGGGAAAAGAAAGTGGGAATTCACTGAAGTCGCTCTGTAAAAGTCAATAGGCGAGCATTAGCTGGATCCGGGGAGGTTCACTCGGACAAATAAATAAGGCTTATCGTTAAAGTAATCGCCACTTTTTAGTCAAGACGAAGACCAAACGAACCTTCCCTCATGAATAAATAAATACACGGAGTTTATTGATGTTCTATGAAGTGGGTTCTGAGGCAGTATTGCATATTCAATCTGCGGCCATAAATAATGAGTCACTTAACTAAGAATATAAGCATGATCCTTTTAAGATGGTTAATTCAAATTTGTTTGATTTAAACATATAATGAATTATGCGTCAAGATCACAAAGCATTAGTGAGTTCGAATATCTATTAAAGTGAATAAACAATACAATGGACACGTAACATTGTGTTTATTTTTCTAGGTTGCACTAGTAGGTACGTATACATACTTTGGTAGGCATATTTTTGCAACTATTACAAAGGAGCTACCTTATGCCTATACTTATTTATATTTAAAATGACTTAAAATTTTTAATATTAGTTCAAGTGTTGCTAGCAAGGCTGCGAAGGCGAATGGGGCCACAAATGTTTAGTGAGCCAAGCATGATAAATAAATTCGTTAATATAATTTGATCCTGTTAATCTCAATTACACTTTTTTAAAGCATACCGAACTTAAACATATCCTATAAATTTTTATGACATTTCCCTATTGGGCCATTTTATTTTATAGTCTTATGAAATAATTATTCTCTTTTGGGTCATTATATTCTATAATTTAACGCCATAGTTATTCCCTATTGGGTCATTAATCTATTACTTTAACCTTTTACTACATTGACTAAATGTGTAAAAACCTAACCAATGTCACATACATACCACACTGGGCCATTTTGAGATATGGTTGAATAAAAACAAGTGATTTGCAATTGGAAATCAAAGCAAAAATAAAGTTGAATATGAATGTAAGCTTGTTAGGTTGTAGGTAGGAGTTAGTAATGTACTAAAATAAAGTTCCATACTGAGCCGCTTCCAAAATAAGACGTAAAGATACGACTAAAACTTGTCCGTAAATAAAGACAAAGCAATGAATGTGATGAGGTACAAATAGTATAATAAATTATAAAGTAATAAAAGGAATGTTAATAATCAGAGATCAGAGCGAGGTAATACATACATATGTAAATTTGTTAAATGAGAAAAATGTAGACAATAATGTAGAGGTAAAAAAAGTATTATAATAATTAGTAAAAAAAGAAGAAGAGAGAGAAAAATAAAGAAGGAAAAAAGGGGAAAAAAGAAAAAAGGTAAAGAGAAGCTTACATGGAAATATGAGGACACCACAAAAAAATGACTTGCACGGATCTAATCATGTATGATTGAATGATGAACACAGGAAAGAAGCGTGTCACAGCTGGTCTGTACACTGCAATTGGGCTATTCAATGTACCGGTATACAAATATTACAACCCCTACTCGGTGAAGCGAGGACGAGGGTGAAGAGGAACCATGCAATTGTATAGTAAATAATTATTTATATATCTGTACTTGTAAATACAAAAGATAAACGTAACTATATAGATATACATGGGCAGGCATGACCGCGGAGGTACCACACTCATAGGACATCGTCGTAAAGTGATAGTTGTGCTGTCGTGTTTCGTACAATTTCTGAGTAACCGAAGTTCAGAGGAGGTGAGGAGAAAAGGAGGGCAACGCATTTGCATGACAACAATAATGTGGATGCCCATGAGCGTACTCACCATCAGCCTCCGTTCTTCTCGTTTGGGGACAAACTTCTGGTACTTGTATTAAAAAAGATGGAAATAAATAAGTCTGGTACATTTCTGGCCCCATTGCGTTGCCACAGCACTTATTTACACACATTTAGAGATGTTTTAGAATAAGGTTTTATTTGTTTTATGTACCTAAATTCAAATTAGTTTCGGCTACTTGTTTGTCCAATATGGTACAAATCAATGGATACTGCAAAAAAAAACAGTCGTAACGCAGTTTTAAATCGCAACGATTATAACAAATTTCACTTAAAAAAACTTAATTTTAATAATGTTAATGGCCTGTGGTATACATGGTGGAAATTAAATTGGAATCCTATTTAGAGCTGGCACAAAAGGCACGCCTGAAATCCTTCCCGTGAGGCAGGTGTCAAATACGCGCCAAGCTCAAAACATAACAGCGCCCAGACAGATTACATCGACACCATTATGCCAATAACATGAATAAAATTATAATGTAACGATCAGAAATTAATCGAGTATAACGTGAAGAAAATATAATGTGAAATTTATGAAGATATCTCACGCTGAAAATAATATTTATTCTTTATAACGTTGGGATATGTTAATTATTTTGGATTTTCGGATGGGAAATAGTAAGCGGAAACGGACATAAATGTTAAGGTGGCAAGGCAAAGATTGCTAATATTAATTATAATTGATTCTATTTCTTTTCACATAGGGTTAATTGTCTACCGTACCTATTTCTTTACAGTTCTCATTCTTTACAGTTCTAAATTATATTTTCGGACAGGCAGTTATTACATGTCGACAGTGTGCGTCGACACTCAAAGCCCGAAGTGAAAAAGTACTCGGGAGTCATAACTACTGACGCCCATATAGAAAATACTTTTGATAGATCAGTTGATTAATATAATCATTAACCAATCGGTGGCCCATTGGGAAAAATATACGTGAAGGATTTTTTTTTAACCTAGTTTTAAAAAAACTGCGCGGACGGAGGAGTGTGAAGATATTTTTGTATAACATGCATTTAATTAACAATATTTTAATTAAATAAAGCATTACCTACACAACGTTTTTTTTTGTTGTATTATTTTATTGTATACATATAAAAAGATTTTACAGTCAAGCTGTATTCGTAGTGTTCTCTGCGCGATCGCTATACGGACACACAAAAATAAGCATGTCGAACGGGTGTCTGTTACATTTTGGAGTCCGTAACATTGTACCACGAGGTTGGATAACAAACGATCGCTGTCACACTCACACAGCGCGCAGCGGCTAGTATTTGCCGCCGGAATTAATGAGGCCGGCCCCAACGGCCGCGCTCACTGAGCCCCGCTTCTTTCACTGCGCCCCATATTTCTCGATTATATACACGTCGGACATAAATGTTACATACACCACGCTTTTTTATTATATCCAGCGAAAATGTAAGGTGTCGCTGACAGGTGCAGGATTTTAGTGGGTATTCGGTTCATCTGTGAGTCCCAATCACAATGGCAAAAGTATTTTCGTGTAGAATAAAATGGCGGATGGATGGATGGCTGGTAAGGTGAAGAAATTCCTTCTTACAGGTTTGGAGTTAAAAAACAATACAGTTCCTGTTAACCTCTTGCTTTAACACAATTCCGACCATAAATAAAACACTAGGTAATTCCGATTGTTATAGTCTGAGCGGTAGTATTCTGGACTTCCCTAAAGTTACTATAACTAACCATACGTGTTTTTTTTTTTTAGAGACTTACACTTTTAGAGCCACCCGCGCGTTGCTCACTCGCAGACTTCTTTTTTCAGGCTTCGTGCGTCTATCAGTGGAAGAATCAGTGTATACCAGGCGACCAATGGGACCAAAGGGCAATGGAGTGGCGGGAGGTTTCATAATATTTATGTATTTATTTTTGCTATTATATCTGTTCTCAAATATATATTGTTGTGGTAATGAACAGGAACCTGGCAGCATTCGGCGATAACTGTTACGATTAGTTATGACAAATTCAATGCAATTCAAAGTGTACTAAACCTTTTATAGCGACGTGGAAATCACGTTTAGTTCGCTCAGTGTTGGGCTGATTTTATATTGTGTCGCCAACTTAGAAGTTATCCTCGACGTACTGTAAGATTGTAAATTTATAATCTAAGTTTCATTAGTTTAATTTATAACGGGTTTGACCAAATATTAGTATTGACATGAGAAGTCAAAGTCCTTGTGGAAGCTAGGACCTATGTTAAGACGATCATCATCATCATTATCAGCCCTTATCGGGCCACAGGACATAGGCCTATTTCAATGAACGTCAAGACGACCGATCTCCTGCTACTCGCATCCATCCCGCACCGGCTACTGCATGAAGATCGTCTTCCCACCTGGTCGGTCAATAGTTATTTTTGAAAAAAACTACCCCCTTTTTTCGGAGTTATTGCTCCCGCCCGTTTCTGGAACCGGAAGGGAGGGACGGCCCCCCTCCTCTCGATACTGTGACATGGATGAGAATAATTGAGCTGAATATTTGGATTGTTGGAATTATTTATTTACAATTCATGTGATATAAAACAAGCGTGCCTATTTTTGTCTATTCTTGTCTAGTCTGCTCACTGAAACACTAGACATACAGTATATACATTTGTCATTCAGTTTAGGGTTCCGAAGTCTAAATGTCCTAATATACCCCCCCCCCCTTATAGTTTCGTAATGTCCATCAGTCCGGCCGTATGTCAAAGGCGCGTAACTCAGATTTTATGGGTTCTGTATGGCCAAAATTGAGATCGTAGATGTTTTAATGAATCACCACAAAATTATGAGGCATATTATTTTTTTTTAAATAATTTAGCATTCCATGCATATATCTGAGGGAAGAAATAAAAACTACTACTATGTTTTTCCATAAAATAATAATTTTCAATGCTCAGTAGGAGCCAACTCTGTTTAATGAGCGTTAAGTACCTTATTATATAATTTGGATGTGGTTTATCTTTATCAAAACGTACTATGAATTGTCAGTAATATTTTGATACAATTCCCTCGGTTACCATATTATGCTTTGTACAATCAAGAAACTAATATATAACATACACAGGAAATCTTAAATAGTAATGCTGCCCGTAAATTAATTTGTCTTACTATGATATAAAACATAAATGCACAACGACACCTCTGCAGCTCCTAATAACGTAAGCTATTACAACGACATTTCATGAGATTATTTGACTCGCCTCGTTACATTGGAAACACTAAACATTATTCAATTGTGTTGTTTCAAACTATTTGGTGGATCTACACAGAATGAGAGCGGTTAGCTCCGCGCACGTATTGTACTAAAGTCTCATTACGTCAGCAGCGACGATATGTGGCTTTGTGCCTGAGTCGGTGTCGCTACAGTAACTTGCGCACAATTGTTACGTTAATTACACCCTTGGATCGTTCAAATTACATTATTATTGACAATTAATAATAATCCCTTTTTTTGTTGACGCGTTGAAATGCATTTTCGGCCTTGGCGCCATTGCCGGCCTTGGGCAGGGTCCAGTGGTGTATGGGGCTCATACTAAAGTTCCGATTACCAAATAAAACCACCTCGAGTGCCATCAGTACCGCCACTAGTGAGGTGTAGCGGAACTACAAATTATCATAGCAACTCTACGGCTTGTCAGTCCTATAAGTTTCCACTACCACCTCCACAGAGGATTTGTCCAGCACCATCTACATTCGCATGATTGTTTCGCAAAATCATTGCCCTCCTATCACCCACCCACCATGGACCACCGGCTGTTCACAAAGTACTCGAAACACGACAGTGAAGCTGTCACTTTACGCCGGTATCAAGTGAGCGAGAGGTACTTCCCCGGTCGTGCTGATCCAGTTCCGTTGCAAACGAGGATGTAGTGTCATGCAACATGTATGGTACTACTTCCTCTGCTCGACTGTTCGTTTAACCCTTTAACTTAAAAACTCAGCAAATATTTTTTATTTTTACATGTCCGACCCATACCTAGAAGACGGTGTTATTCAGATTTAATTCGACAGGAAAATTCCTTCCTTTTATTTTCGTTTCATTTTAATTAAATTCTTTTTAACCTAATACGCTAAGAATTTAATTTATCCTTTGAGCAACGTCAATATCTGGGACATTATACTAGCACTGTAAAGCAATCAGATGAGTCTTTTATTTAGTCGGATTTTCAAATTAGCCCAATCTTTTGAGACCGTCTCTTTCGAATGTTGCTTGAAGCCGATTCGGGATTTAAAAGAACTTTTGTTACTTCTAATGTCCTCTAATCCAATAATGAAATTTTGTTTCAATAATGCATTCATATATACTTTATTTTGTACAATCAAAATATGATGTGCGTAGGTAAGTGTTTTTATCGTATTTTTCATGTACAACATTACAATCACGTTTGTAGTTTAGTTTCGACGAATTTTCTTATTCAGAATGAAGCCATTATGTATTATTTTTGATCAGCACGAAATGAACTATCCTCGTATACTTGACCCAGTGCCACTCGCCTTATCAAGTATAATATCATACTATAGTATATACATCATCACTATCAGCCCTTATAGGTCCACCGCTGGACATAGGCCTCCTTCAATGAACGTCAAGACGACCGATGTCCTGCTACTCGCATAAATCCCGGACCAACTACTGCACGGAGATCGTCTTCCCACCTGGTGAATGGTCAAAGGAAACTTCGTTTTCCTAAACGAGGTCTCCACTCCAGAACCTTACTGGCCCATCTGCCATAGTGTATACATGCTCAAGTAAAATTACGTCTAGTCTTTCATGTTACACATAGAAATCCACGTAGACAAATATGATAAAGGTAGGTAGTGAATGTATGTGAAAGGTGCACAGTTTTATAGTAATTTACTAGATACGCTCGTAGACCGAAATTGATAGAAACAAATTTTAAAAATATATAGCCAGCACAAGTGTATGCACGGTATTAGGTATATAGTGGTCGCTGCAACCGCGATTAGAGCCGTAGCATGCACTACACAGGTACACAATGCACTTTGGTACTACGATCACAGTCGAACAATGCACGGTATAGGTACACAATACACGCTACGCCTGCGATCATAACCGTAGCATAAACAATATGTGTACAAAGTGACGCCACGCCTACGATCTTAGCCGTAGCATAAACAGTATATAGTGTACGCTACGCCGGGAATCATAACCCTAGCATACATAATAAGGGTATATAGTGTACGCTACACACTAAAAACACAACTTTTGGCTTACATTACGGTTACTTAAACAATGGCTGCTAATTGCTTTCCAACTTAAATAAAACCTAAATCCTCTTCAGGTGATATCGAGTTAAAATCTAAAGTTTTATCAGCACACCAAAACTTTGCACATTTAGGCAACGACAGTTGGAGTAAACATGTCGGTACTTTGTACTTTCACCTATAACACAATATATTAAAATGGTAATAAATTTAATAACAATACAATATTTCCAACATTGTTTCCAATCGTGGTCATGTCGTTTTAATTAATATTACGATAAAAAAAATAGGTATTTATTTCTGCAATCAGATAATCTCTTTGTTAGACTCCTTATTTTTCTGTATACGGTGCAAAATTGTCATTTTTTTGCTTTTTGCTTGCGGCTGAAACGCATAAATATGCTAAATTTAGTGATAAAAACTAAAAAAAAAATTTTAAGAAAATAGTATATTTTGTTATCAAGAAGCTATTTTATAATATAAGTAGACAAACGAGAAATCAGAGCCTTTTTATGACTACCGACACCCACGGGCATTCGCATGATTGTTGCGCAGATGCGTTACCCTCCCCCCCTCCCGCAATGGGCCAACGGCTACTCAAAAACCGCACGAAACGCGATAGCGACACAGTCACTTTGCGCCGGTACCGAGTGAACTGCAACCAGCTGTAAACACTTTTTTTATCCCGGTTCAGTAAGCTAACCTGTGGCGTAGCTGTATACAACATATAAAAATACCTCGTTGTTCCTGCCAAGAGCATAACCAGAAACAATATTCAATTATAAAAATACATGTCATTAGGTAGTTCCGTTCAACTTCAAATTTTTGTTGTTCATATTACATCACCTAAATATCAATATAATTCGTGAATTAAAGTGTCATGTTCACCTGGTAGCACTGGTAGACCAATTACCACATTAGAAATGTCCATGACCCCATTGACCCTACCATTACAAAGGTTGAGAAACTTATAATTACTATTACATACAACATTACAAATTTTATTTTGGATAATAGTTTAACTTGCTTTTTTTTTCATCATAATACAGTATGAACATTTAGGACTAATTTGATATAACAACTACAACAGACCTTCACGCCGGCACCCTCCCGAATAGGGTAGGCAAGGAGAATTAACAATTAATTTAAATTTTATATAATTTTGTGAATATAGAAATTTATGAAGAATAACTCAATTTATGTTTGTTTTTGTATGTGTATTTGTGGGCGTGATAATATGTGGGTGTGGGTGTGAGCATGTGCGTGTGAATGCGTATATTATAATACTCTTTTAAGCATTTGTTCCAATTCATCACAATTTTACGTTCTGACCCAACCTGTCAACAACTCCTTACATTTGTGTAACGATTGAGAAAGGAAGGAATTGTGAAGGTAGGACGACTGAGCCTGAAATTGCCGCCTGGCGTATTCAGTACGTACTGGAATTACAGGATTACCATAGCCTCCTTTTCTTCTACTTGCGCCCACTGGGGTAAAAGGTAGACCCTTGCAACGGTTATATTAAATGTAGAACATTTAACTTTCTTATTGTAAGAAGGTGACTGAGAGAATAGAGGTTGTTTGCGCTAAACTTAAAGGGTTTAAACCACATTACCTTTTCAGTGTCAAGTATAGTTTTTGAGACACAATGTTGGTATTACAATATGTAATAATAGATTGCACGAGTGAAATGTATCCTCCTTGATATAACGTTTCTTAGCTTTTTAAATATCCAAATAAGTTTCCTGACTCTGTACATGGTAATGTCGATATATGTGGGTGCCACGACAACCTTTGGTTAATTACTACTACAGTATTTCTTGGATTCGAATATTTGGGTCTAGTTACAGTTACAATTTATGTTTCTGTAAACATAATTTAAGCCCTATGGCTTCCGCAAGTGTGGATTTGCATTTTAAAATCGAGATCTGGTTGAGACCTTAGAACGTGTGTAAAACTAATCTAATTATTTCAGCAGTATTTAGAGTAAGCAGATTTTCATTGAACCATTCAACAACCTTTCATAGACCCTCTTCAGTAATGTCTCTCACCAATTCCCAGGAAGTACTATAGACTAAAAGAGCAGTGTGGCCTACGTAATAGAAGATGTAGTTTTGTAGCACAGGCGCACAGCCAAAAGTTCCCCCAATGACCCACTTGGCCTCTCACAGACAACACGAAACGCCTATTGTGGCTATGTTATTATGTATAGCCAACGTGAATTGATATTTACTTTGGCATTATATGAGCAAGGTGTGCAGATAATGTTTTAGTATATCTATTACTAGGTTAGCGGTTTATTTTATTTGAGTAATTAGCAAATAGTTATAGCAATATTAATACATGTTTTAATCATATAAAAAAGCAACAGCAATAAACTATGGCAAAATGGCTTAGCCTCTGATGTCCTCGTCCCCTAGAAGTTAGAATAATTAACGTTGAATAGGCGAATCAGCGGCAAAAAACGACGTCGGGATCGAAACTCTATCATTAACGAATGGCCTTTACTTATAAACTTTCAGTTGCTTGTCCTTTGTAACAACCACGCCAACTTAAAGTAGAACCGTAATAAAATTAATATTACAGGTTCATAACGGATTAATTGCGTTTTGTTATTTTTGAATTTATTTCAGAATTAAAATTCTAGTAAATATGACATTTCAACATTTAGAAACTGCTGATTAGACACAGTACATACTCTCAATCGATAGCCTGAAAATTAGCTGAACGGAAATCATGCAGTTTTCACCAATGTATAAGCGATTCAATTCCTGGTGAACCTGGTATATTAGAATATTTTGCCTCTGAAAGTAAAAGATGAGATAACCAACCTACTGTAAGAGATAATTCAGTTGCTCAAGCATGTTAGTCCAAATCAAACAACTTTAACACAATCATGATATGTGTTGATATTTAATCATGTAACGACATGTAATAACACTCGATACAAAAACTCCACAGTTCAATTCTTTTAAGACTAAGACTCTTCGCTGTCCGTCTTTCCATCTGTTCGTCTGTCCATCTTTGTCAGTCTCTTTGACTAATAATTGATGCGTTTCAGAATATGATAAAGAAAATCAAAGATTTTAGAAAATGAACTGAAAAAAAGTTTTATCAACCATTCTAACACATGAAACATTCTTCACAGTTAGTCGTCAGTAATTTCAGTCGAATAACCTGATTGAAGTGGCGTAAAATAGTATTCAATATGTCTAACTGACATCTAAGTGCAACTTTTGGATTTCGACAACTTTAGTTGTGACAAACATGAAGAAATGAAATCCACTCCTAATACATGTGTAATGGAATCTTCTATAAAGAAAATTGCAACAACGTTCATGCATTATTCATTCAAAATAATTATTTCTTCGATTATTTGAAAACTGGAAGAAATCTAAAGAAAATTTCAAAATCTTTCTGCGATTTGTGCGGTGTAGATAAATAATCATTTTCCACAAAAATAGATTGGATTTATCTTCAATCCACTTATCGACAAATTAGATATTTATCTTAAAACTCATGAGACCAAGCGCTTCTCCACCAGCTACTCCGCTTACACAATGCCAGGTACGCCTTAGGAGACACCTGGGGTTCCACACCTCTTTGTAATATTATTGTCATAGCGGCAAAGTAAATACATAATCTTTGAAAACTAAAATATAACTGTTTTTTTTTTTTACTTTATCGCTGTTTATTTAATTATTTAACCAGCCCGACGTTTCAGAATCTTTACAGCAACAATGGTCACGCATGGATTGCACAGTTTCTGATTTTATTTATGATGATTACATTTTACACTTTGAGTACGGAACCCTGATGAAACTTTTAATTACGTTATACATACATATCAGGTGAAAGCGTTAACATATTTCAAACTTTCGTCAACATCGCTGGAATAATTTAAATATTTGGAAATAAATGAGTAAGATTAGTAGAGTAATAATGAAAGTGTATTGACGCATTGGAATGCAGCCAAATATCAGAGATTATCTTTATATTGTATCCTTGTGTGTTCGTGGGGCGTACCTCCCCGTGCTGGTCCAATCCAGCTGTCATTATGCAATGACTCCACCTCTTGCAATAACAGACAAATAGTCGTTCTATCACTTATATACCCGCGACCGGACCTCACATAATACCAGCGAAAATGACAACTGTACGTTTCTGTGGCACTTTGTCACTCTCCGGTATGCTCATATGAGAGGAGCAAGGGAGTGCAACACGTCAATGGGTATCAGAAATTATGAAGCCTAAGGTTTTGACTTTTTTATATATTATCGGGGGATAAACGAGCAATTAGAGCCTTTCTACGACTACCGATGCATTACCATCCTTTCCACCTCCCCCAGTGGGCCACCGGGTTCTCACAAACCGCACGAAACGCGACAGCGAAGCTGTCACTTTACGCCGGTATCAAGTGAGCGAGAGGTACTTTCCGGGTCGTGCCGATCCAATTCCATTCCATAGGAGGATGTAGTGTCGTGCACCGTGCATGGTACTACGTGCTCTGCTCGACTTTTAATCTAAAAACCCAGCAAATATTTTTTATTTTTATTTTTCCGACCCATACCTAGAAGCCGGTGTAATTCGGATTCAATTCGTCAGGACAATTCATTCCTTTTATTTTCGTTTGATTTTAATTAAATTCTTTTCAAATTTACAAAATTTAATAAATTAAATTCTTAATGTAGTTGAGTAGTCCTTTGAGTAACGTCGAATATCTGAGACATTATACTAACTAGCATTGTAGAACAATCAGACGAATGTTTTATTTAGTCGGATTTTCAAATTAGCTCAATCTTTTGAGAGCGAATGTTTCGGATGTTGTTTGAAGCCGATTCGGGATTGAAAAAAACTTTTGTTACTTCTAGTGTCCTCTAATCCAATAGTGAAATTTTGTTTCAATAATGAATTAATGTATAGTTCATTTTGGACAAAGAAAATGTAATACACGTTAGTAGTTAGTAGTACAATCACGTTAGTAGTCTCGTTTCGGCGAATTTTCTTATTCATTATGTAATATTTTTGATCAGCACGAACTGAACTTACCTCGTATACTTGACCCAGTGCCACTCGCCTTATCAAGTATAATATCATACTATAGTATATACATCATCGTTATCAGCCCTAATCGGTCCACTACTGTAAATGGGCATAAATCCCGGACCGGCTACTGTACGGAGATCGTCTTCCCACCTGGTAAATGGTCACCCCACGGTTTTACCCGCGCAGCTCCTGTCGTGTTAGCCATAGTAACATGATATATAGCTTGTGGCCTTCCTCGATACTTATCGAGGAAGGCAAAGAGCTATAATCTACGTAGATTCTTCGACAGAAAAGGAACTTTTCAATCCGGGCCAGTAGATCTTTTTTTATAGTACAAGGGGACAAACGAACAATCAGAGTCTTTAAATGACTAACGACGCCCATGAACATAAGCATAATTATGCAGATGAGTTACCCTCTTTTTCACCTCCCCCCAATGGGCCACCGGCTACTCACAAACTACACTAAACGTGACACCCTAGGTGTCACGTATCGACGGTATATAGTAAGTTCTTAAGGTTAGCACGTTAAAACATACCAACAGCTCTTCAGTTTTATATTATAAGTATACATTTAGTATAGATATGTTCCAACTTCCTCATTGATTACAACAGTTATCGGGACCCGAGTACTTACTTAAACCACTCAGATTGAAAATTAAGGAAGCATTTATCCATGAAATATCTTGCATATGATACTGTACTAACTCTGAAAGTCTCGACGCTTGCTATTTTAGTCTGATACATAGATGTTAGGTTCAGAAGCATAGACGCGAAAAAAAGTGAACTTCATACATTTTTAAAGCAAATATTATCAATAGTCGGATAATTTTATTTATAAGAGTGAGAGGAGTTGTCGTATGGCCTGATCATAGGTGAGCCGATGCCAGCGGAGTGAGAGGAATGGGATGGCAATCCAACATGGCTGGAGAGAAATCAGGCGCAGGAACGACGGCTTAACGTGCTCTCAGACGCACGGAGGTGAACACCGCCAACTTCATAACTTCGGACTTTTTTATAAATTGAAAATCCTGTTTAACAACAGTTTAGGTCCGAGATCAGGGTCTCAATTCCAGGACCGGCAGTGGTCAAATATACTTAATTCTAGACCAAGTGGCGGTAAATTTTCTATAATATTATCTGATTGATCCGACATGCCTTGTTAAAGTCTGATAGTAGTCGCTGCAGTGGTTACGTCGGAAGAGGCATGTCTAGGTTTTTTATAGCATAATAAGGCCAACTAGCAATTGGATCCTTTTGGTGACTACCGGCAGATGCGTTGCCCTCCTATCACCTGCCCCATGGACCACCGGCTACTCACAAACCACATGAAACGCGATAGCGACGCGGTCACCTTACGCCGGTATCAAGTGAGCCAGAGGTACTACCCCGGTCATGCCGGCCCAATTCCAAAGCATTGGAGGATGTAGTGACATGCACCTTGCATGGAACTACCTTCTCCTATGCAGCATACAAAGTTCTGTCTCTTCCAAAGGTTGATGTCTTAAGTTTACGCAAATGTTAGTCATTACAATAAAACTACTTTTACGGATTTTATCGCGGTTTATTTTTATATTTAATAAACCGGGACAAAATCCGTAAAAGTATTGTAATGTCTTCCAAAGGGTGTCGGATTGGCCTCCTCCATTTTGGAAGAGTTTGGTCCCTCACGACGGACTGGCAAGTCTCCGAGGTGTCTCATTGCTGAAAGATCCCGGGCATCTCCATAGAGGCGGCTGATTGTACCCGTGAGGTTTTAGTGGGTTAGCCCACCTGATCTCACCTAAAACTGGCGGCAGTGCGTAAATGCATAACCACGCGAAACAAAAAAATTGTTATTAATTATTAATCTCTTCAATCTATCGACGGAATCAAACAATTCTCATCTGAATTGAGTTAGGACAAATGTGTTTTCTTGCGAAAACAAGAAGTAGATGCAGACGCAGACCTTTACTGTTAGTTGCTGGTGTAATATTTGTATCTAAATAGTGTATACTAACACCATCTATGAAGATAAATGCGTTTTAGCCTTAATGTATTGAACCTTATTAAGGAAACTGTCAGTCTGTGGTCGACTATTCGTCGTATCATTTCAGGTTATGGGCCCAGACCCGCGTTTTCGCAATTAAGTCTAGTATTTTCACAGTTAAATGACAGGCAATTATATCGTGAACGTTCCTAAACTCAAGAGGCGCGAAAATTACGGCGAGTGGGCTTTCGCGGCACAAAACTTTTTGAAATTGGAAGGCGTGGACATTAACAAGGCAAGCTGCGGTGGCGGAACAAATGGCGGTACGTCTCAGGACAAAGAAGATACCGTTGATATCCAGAATGCCAAAGCAAAATTAATAGTGACGATTGATTCCAGTATGTTCGTATCAAGAGGAAACAACAGTCTATGATGTGTAGGAAAACCTCAAACGACTATTCGTTGACACCGGTTCACGCGGAGAATTAGCCTATGAAGAGGTTTGATTTCAATACGTCTAGAAAACAGTGGCTGGATCCTCATATGTTACTCAGTTGGTGGATACAGCACACAAATTGCTGCTTGCTTGCTGGATTATCAGAAAAAAATTCCCCGACGTTAATGGCGATTGAACATTCGGGTATGTCAATTTCTGCTCACGGTATTCAAACAAAACTTCTTGACATGAGTTGCGATGTTGGCAGCAAGGAATCGGAAAGTGCTTCTTTCTCAACAAATGTGACAGGAAAGGTTTAGAAAAAGTGGCAGTAATGTTATGTCGAACGTGCTGACAAAGTCATCAAATGCTATAAATGATTTTTAAAACCAATGTTCATTAATGAAAGAAGAACAGGTAAATGCGTCCAGCGTAGTGTTTTTAAATGAAAAATTTAGTCAACATGACTGGCACGTTGAGTCAGTACACCAATGATTGCTAGCGAAAAGGGCATGATGACAATGTAAGAAATAACTATCGCAAATCAAGTAAGTGTGCCTGTTTTGTGTACAGGGGCTCGCAGATTACGACGGTGGTGAATAATACAGATCATGATACTGTTGTTTAGAATGTTTTGTGTGTGTGCCAAATCTTACAACGAATATATTGTCCGATTGAGAGTGGCAACAAAGTGAGTTTCCATAAGGGAATCTGTTGCATCAGAAATGAGCAGAATGAGCTTTTGGGATGATTAGATGAATTTATAAACGGTGTTTACAAGTTGAACGTTAAGCTGGACAATTTGTTAGCAGCTATAATGACGACACCGAGTATGGTTTGGTACAGATGGCGATGGCCTATTAACAACAAGCATCTGGAAGAGAAGCCATGAAAGACGGTGCTTCAAAAGGGGTATCGTACAAGTATCGTACAGATAGATGCCAGTAAATCAAATTGTACAGTGTGCTACGAATGTTAGCAATCTAGGCTAACTTTTCCGCGTAGTAGCAATAGAAGTATTGAACCAATGGAATAGAAGTTAGTCGGGCAGTCAAGATACTTTTTACCGTTCGATGATGACTACAGCAGAATGACATTTGAGTATTTTTTTAATAAAAGCGAAGTCTCTAAATACTTCAAGGATTTCAGGAAGCTGGTTAAAACTCTGACACGCAAGAATATTAAGGTAATAAGAAGTGACAATGGCAAGGAATTTTGCTCAGATGAATTATCAGATTATTTGAAAGCAAGTGGTATATTACATCAGGAAACAAATCCCCATACGCCACAACAAAATGGGCTATGTCAACGTTTCAATCGCTCTGTTGTGGAGAAAGCTCGATGTCTACTGTATGACGCCGCATTAGGTAAACAATTTTGGGGAGAAGTAGTTCATATGACATATGGCTGTGTATTTAAAAAATAGGTCGCCAGCTGCCAGTCTGGATGAAAAAACACCGTACGGGCTGTGGACTGGCAGGGAACCAGACATAAGCCATGTGCATATGTTCGGCAGTAAAGTGATGGTTCATATTCCTAAAGAAAGAAGACTGAAGTGGGACAAGAAAGCTACAGAACATTATTTATTGGGCTATGGAAAAACTGTAAAAGGCCATAGACTGTACAATCCTAAAAAAAGAAAATTATTACCATCCGAGGTGTAACTATTATGGAACTATATATCTAATTAAAAATAAATATATATAATTTTGTGCCAGCTCCTCTTGTTGAAGAAAGAACACAGCTATCTGATACTGTGAGTGACAGTGTAAATTCAGAAAATAAGGAAGTGAGCGCAAAAACAGATTTGGCACAGATCATACTAGTAGAGAGTACAGTAGAGTAGAGAGATGACAGCACATATTATCCAGAAGAAGAGAAAGGAGAAACTGAGATGACAAACAGTTGTTTGTCATCAAACAATGCGTTTTTTTCTAGTAAGGTACTCTAAGATGTCTATAGAAATTGTTTTGTTTTGTTTTTTCCTATAATGGTATGCACATATTTTGTTAAGGGCATGTCTGTAATATTTGCATCTAAATAGTGCATACTAACGCCATCTATGAACACCTATGTGTTTTAGGCTCAATGTATTCACTCCTTGATTAAGTATACTGTCGGTCTGTGGTCGATAATTCGTTGTATCATTTCAGTTACCCATAAATATAATATAATAAGAGTACGTCACAGCATTCTTGCGTGAGTGGGCTGGTAACATGTGACCCTGGGTCATATTTCCCAGCGTCAATTCGTCAAGCTTTTAATGTCATATTGTCTCGTTATAACCAGCTGTTTATTACGAATCTTATTACCCATCGTGTGTAAACTTGGGATATAAGTCATACAAAACAGATGTTACTTATTTACGAAGATTTACAGACCTTAGAATATTATTTTCCTAGACCCCACAGACCGATTTGATGAGTAGGGAGCCCAACATAACTATTGCCATAAGTCGTTGTCGGGCGACTAGACTAGCTTCGCATTTAGTGGTATAAATATACTCATATTTGGTGTTCGCATATTGGTTGGTACTACAACGGACTTCGAATACAAGAAATGCAAGTTCAATAAGGCGTATTTTATGATATACTGTGGACTGATTTTATTTTTATGCACAACATTTTAAAAATAGCATGTTTGTGCATGGCGGTGGCAGGTTGCAAGTTTCTTTATTACAAATTTCTACCACTTTAGCCTATTTTATCAAAGTTAACAGAATAAAAAGGCTAAAGTGGTGTTACATGTCCACAGATTATTATTTTTTAATTATCTGTTTATAGACGCCCGTTTGTCATACCCGCTTTTCGTTTGTCTGTGTTAGGAATAACGTTCTGATAGACTATCCTACCGGGAATCATATTAAGTCTAGTAAGAGGTACCTGCCGGTAGGACCAAGAAGATACCTAACATTCATGTGAAATTGCCATGAAGTGATAGCTGTACTGTCGCGGTACGTCGTGTGCGGTTTGTGAGTAGCCGATGGCCCTGTGGCAAGGAGAAGGAAAGGAGAACAGGACATCTGTATGACAACAATAATGAGGATGTCTATGGGCGTCGGTAGTAGTAGAAAGGTTCCAATTGCTCATTTTTAGTTATTTGTTTTGTATTGATGTCTAATCATCGCGTAAACTCGATTGTTACTCATTACAACTACTCACTACTTCTAAGGATTTTACCGCTTTTTATTTCATTATTTAAATGACCTGACGTTTCCATGCCATAGCCATGGTCGCGGATGGTCCATGGTTGCTTGGGAAAGACTCGTTTTATCGTCTTTATTTTGTTTTTAGTTTTGAATACGAACTTCAACAATAAAAAGTATAACAATTTTCTAGATAGACAAGACTTCCAGAAATAGCACACAACGCTAAAGATTTTTCATATCGCATCACGGCAGTGTGTGAGAGAAATTAAATGGATCGATAACACGTTACGTTTATAAGAACAATTGTATCCTTGCAGTCACGGATATAGCGCACGCAAATGTAAATAAATTAACAGAATTATTATTTTGAGCAATAACACAAATCCACTGATAATAAATAACCTCCTCGATTAAGCGAATTGGCAGTTATCTGATGAACGCCAATCACATTTTACGTGTGTGTGTTATATTACTTTTTTGGTACTTTACATTATCTCTTTGTATGATTGCATGATTGTAGTGCCTTAGGGCCATTACAATAAAACTAGTTTTTCATATTTTACTCCGACTATTAAACTATACTAGTTTTATAAAATACTTTCGCTATATTCTACAATGGTCTGGAATTCTGGGATGTAAATAATGATTTGCCAGATATTAAACTATATGTACAATAAAGGATGTACCAAAATGAAATGTTAGTGAGGTGAATGATTAATCACAAGTCAATATACAAATACGCTCCTATATTATGTTTATATAAACTTACCAAAGCCGTTGCCTGACCAGAGCAACATACAAGAAGAAACATAATCTTAAGCGCTCCTTTTATCATTTATCAATTTACTACATCTCGTGCACAGTTTTATGTTCACTGTAACAGTGATTGACCTATAATTCGTTACACATTTAAATCAAATGGATTTTAAAAACATCTAAAAACAATACATAAAATTTGTAAGTTTATATGCACATCTACCTGAGACACATATTACAACTACATGCTAGACATACAAAAGAATATGTGACTCAATTAAAAAATAATTTTAATAATCAATTGCTCTACTAGTACCTACATAATCTATATATTTTATTTATTCTTTCATCGTCATCATTATCAGCCCTTATCGGTCCACTGTCGGACCCCTTTGAATGAACACCAAGACCGCCGATCTCCTGCTACTCGTATCCATCCCGGACCGGCTACTGCACGAAGATCGTCTTCCCACCTAGTGATCGGTCGACCAACACTTTGTTTTCCTAAACACGGCCTCCACTCTAGAAACTTAGTGGACCATCTGTCATAGTATATACATGCACAAGTAGAATTACGTCTTGTTACACATAGAAATTCACGTAAGTAGATCCAATCTCTTGAAAAATATTATTATTAGACAAAAAACAACTTAACTACTATTTAAATTAAAGCTAGCATCCCCCTGGTTTTTATTATTTATTTATTCTTTATATAGATTAAAATATTAATATCTAAATTAAAATCTAAGACATATTGGACTGCTTATCTCTTTAAGAAATCTCTACCAGAAGATATTTGAGAATTTAAAACGTAATTATAAAAGATACTTCGGAAAATAAATATAATCTAATAAATGTTATCTGCTAGTAGAGCAATTACTTAATTAAAATATTATTAGTTAGTAACTCGTAACTTATGGAAAGCTGTAGACTGAATATTTGATACATCATCAGCATTCCACTTCACGGAACATCATTAAGCTCCGCGTATTTATTTATTCAATAAAGAAAGGTGCGTTTAGTCTTTGACATGACTAAGAAGCGGTGATTACTTTAACGATAAGCCTTATGTAATTGTCGGAGTGGGCCTCCCCGGGTCCGGCTAATGCTGGTCTGGTCTGCGAAATCCCACATTCTTTTCCATACCTTTGTTCTTAGCCGAAAATAAATTGGGTTTCCTTCATAACTCGGTTAACATTTGCCGTGTTCTGTCGTTGAATGTTGTTTCGAAGTCCCTTTAGATTATGACGAAAGTTGATCTAATTTTAGAAACGTATAAAGCATAAACTAAAATTTTTAATTACTTCGTTTCTATTTATCATACATACATCATACCATAGTCAAACCATGGGGCACGGCTAAAACACTACAGTTGTTATATACAACACTGTAAAGTTGGATAAAATATCACAAAACGTCTCTGTATTAAAAAAACTGACAATGCACTAGCATTTAACACTAATAGTCTCGACTTTTTTGCGGCCTATTGAAGAGGGTAAGAAGAAGGAGAGTAGCACATTTACATAGATCTAATTGTGTGGATAGCTCAGACTGTTCGTTTTCCCTCGTAAAAGAACGTAAGATGCAGGAGCTTTTTGTTTATGTATTATAAGGAGAGAAACGTACAGTAAGGAGCCTTCTTATGACTACCGATGCCCATTAACATACGCACGATTGCTACGTCTTTGTCAGTGCATCTGGCGCTGTTCTCCTTTCCTCCTCATGTTCAATGGGCTATCGTATATACTCAAACCGTACGAACGCGACAGCGAAGCTGTAACTTTATGTCGGTAATGCCGGCAACAATCCGCTGGATTGTCCCATGGCATTGCCTCTTGATTGGTGATCTCAGTACTGATGCTGATGATGATACTTATCACTTACTTTTAGGCCCAACACTATTAATGTAAAGACCCCTCAACTTGATTAAACTTGGCCAAAAATTTATTTTGTCTTATAGTTTGTTTTATAATCTGGCAGCTTAGTTTTATTATTTATTTGTGATGTTTTACTCAGTAGCAAATCCAGTGTTCTCTAACAATACAGACATCCTAACGCCGTAGATAAGCGGCTACGCTCGTCGGCGCAGTATTTGCGCACACAAGTGTGTGTAGAGTACACCCAATGCCCTCATTCTCCTATTCCGATAGGACGGATATCCGACACGACCAGAGAGAAATCAGGCGCAGGACCTTTATGGTTACTGTATGTTTGAACTTACAAACCATTACAAAATTACGCGGTATGGTAATGAAAAATAAAGTTATCAAAGGTAGCGCTCCATACGTGTAACTGAGGAATTACTTCTCTAATTCGTGTAGGTTATCGTTGGATAAGTATTTATAAATGGCATGAGATACAAAAAGTTTTTGCATTAAGCCAATACTTTGTGAGATATTCGTTTCTAAAGTTTGTAAAAGTTAACTTTCAAAGGGAGGTATTCACATTGCCATTTATCCTCTGACATTTGAAATACTAAAGTAAAAATTGTGGAAAATTGTTATTATACCATTATGTAAATAATGCCAAGGAAAATTGGTTTTAACAAATGCGGTTTGTTAATTTAAGATATATCTCTTTTTTATGTTTTTTTGTTTCTGTTCATTAGTAATTATTAACTGTTACACACACAAGGTTTAGGATTGGCATACAAATACGCTTTGCCTTTCAAGCCCTTGCTTTCTCTTAGGCAAGAAACTGCAACAGCGCGCATACATCCACAGCTACAAACCGAAAAATTATAAGTGTTACAGGAATACTTCTGTAATGGAATGTATAACTTATAAATATTTGTAGATATATGTAACCGAAATTCAACCTTTTACAATATGTTTAATAACTTGTTTTCAATTAATTATTCTATTCGTTACACACTGTAGATATTTAATCAGCGCATAGCTTAGACGAGCTCTTAGTCATATTTGCCCTATTGCTGACATATCCAGGGCACATCAGTTCTGGTGGTAGATGGCACCCGCGGGGTTTTAACGGGTGTTCGGTTCATCCGTGACTCAGACATACACCATCGGAATTTAGAAAGAAAGAAATAAATACGCTTTCTTTCTTTCTTCTATAATTTAAGTGAGTGTGTCCACTGCGATGGTTGTTTTCTAAACTAAAGCCAAAGTATCGAACAAATAAAAATTTGCCATCTTCGAGGCAAGCTCTAAGAAACCAATGAATTATTCATTTTACATTTGTGTGTATATACATCATTTGTATACGAATCTTTAACATCAACAAAATATGGGTTGTCCATAATAAATAACAAAGCGCTTATTCAATTGCTGAAGTATGGTACTTACCATAGGACTAGGCTAACGTGGTGTGAAAAGTTGCCAGATATTATTATTATTATTTTATTAAATCACAAACATGATGTAATAGACATAGACTGATTATAATGATTAAAATGTGTAATATATATAAATATATAAGTCCTTTTAGGAGCTTGACAATGTCATGGACATTCATCTTATTTAAAATCGTATAATTTAAAGTGGAACTTTTTGAATTTGTCACATGGAGTAATGTTAATGAAGACTGTC